>CM077251.1:28272004-28473238 GCA_039654775.1 Spinibarbus caldwelli
TGAACTGAAGAGAAGAAGCACCAACATGGAGCTGTGAATCTGAAGGGTCTGGAGTGATTCTGGATGAAGGAATGGTCTCTGATCTCTTGTCAGGTGTTCTCTAACCTCATCAGGCATTATAGGAGAAAATTTAGGGCTGTTAAACTGGAAAGTGGAGGTTTCTAAAAGTATTGAGTGAAAGGGTGCCATTAATTGTGGCCAATGTGTATTAGGGAAAAACATTTATTTCATAATGATATTCCCCCCCATTTTAAATTTTTATTATCCAATGAAAGGTTAGATTTTTTTTTTATTATTATTTATTTATTTATTTATTTTAAATAAAATAAAAGATCAAAAGGATTAACAATGCAGATTAATTTTCACAGCCTTCTTTGGTCATATTTACCAAGGGTGCCGATATTTTTGGCCATGACTGTATATATATTATTATTATTTATGTATTTTTTTTTACCCGATGTTGTGTAAAAACATTGGGTGCATCTCAATCAGCTCCCTAGCTCCTGAGCTCATGAATAAGTATATTGTGTACATGAATCCAATCACTGGTATGTTACCCTGGCTCACTTTTCAAATCTTCTATTGTGTGTCATTATATTTACAGTTGAACTTCAGCTGTATATTATATTTTATATTTCTGGTAAGGGAGCATAGTGAGCATTGATGCTCTCTAGTTTTTGCAGTGAATTGTGGGATTTTTTTCAGGGAGCGAACATACCAGTGCACTGGAAGGATTTTGTGATTGAGATAGTTTGCCAGGAACCATTGTGCAAAATCAGACAGGCTGCACAAACTTGAATGCTTGAAACCATTTTGGCTCAAAATTCAGTCTGATTGCACCTTATTGCACCTTTTTTCGGTTTCTTGAGTATAACAGTTTCCTGTTATTTTGGTCAGTATTGAGTTCACGGGTATTTAACACGATTACTCATTGACTTTCAAATCATCCTGTTTTTTTTTTTTTTGTTGTTTTTTTCTCGTTAGTCCTTTAAACTGAGTTTTCTTGAGCTTAAGATAAATTAGGGCTGTTAAGCGATTAAAAAGCGATTAAAAATGTTAAGTAATTAATTACATGTGCAAATTAATCAATCTCACATAGATTTTGGCTAAGAAATTATCCCCCCAAAGATCATTTTAAGTCATTATTGTTTTAAATGAGAAAAGCACTAACTACACATTACAAAAAGCTTTAGAAAAAAAATAGATATTTTGATTCAACTATAGGGCTGGGCCATTTGGCCAAAAAAAATTATCACAATAAAAGTTTTCATATCAGTCAAAATCGATATTTATTACAATACATTTCAAATCTTTATTTCTATCAAGTTTAAAGGCAAATTTTTGTTCCTAAGTAAAAGTTGTAGAAACCAGACCGTTAATTGTGGTTCTAAACTACACTTCACGTTTTTTAATTCTTTACACTTTTCCAGTCATTTTTCCTTAACAAAATAAATATCTTAATAGAAAAAATAATTTCTTAGTTTCTGCATGTTCTAATGAGTGATATTATTTCAAATCATGAAGCAGGTTTGTGTTGCCTGACTTTGATGTGTATCGTCAGCACAGTTTGCAGTGCAGACTGCAATATTTATAATATTACATTTTTGTCCTTTAGAAATCCACATTCTTAACTGAATATTGAAATATGAAATGATAAAAAAAAAAAATAATACTTTAAATATGAAACTGTTTTCATTGCTTCCCTTTTCTCTCCACTTGTCATGGTTATTCATGTGATCTACACAGGTGTTGTTCATTATTTCCCTCATTTGCCCAGTATTTAAGTTGCTCTGTTTCCACCTTTTAGTTGTCTGGTATTGTTTGTGTTGAACACAATTGTCTCTCTTGTGGCTTATTCTTCTGAGTTATTTATTAAACTTTGTATTGTTCTATAATCATCTTCGTCTTCCTTGGACTTTACATGACACATGCAATATAAGATGATGTACAGGTCTGGAAGGGGTGGGTGCATTAAACACATGATTAATTTTAACGCATATTTTTTTTTTCCAAAATTACCGATTGTAATGTTAAATCAACAGACCTACTTTAAATAAAATTGTACTGATAAACAAATAATTCCTTTCCTTCAAGATTTCAGCAGATTTTTTTTGTGTTGATTGTGGGATCCTGGTTTTGTGTCAGTACACAGCTGGTCCAGAGCCAGACAGGGATTTCTGCACACAGGTGACATTGGGGCAATGCCAGAAACATTGGCCGTGAATTTGATTGGCCCTGGCATTAAGGGCAGTATTGTTTTGGGTGCATTGTGTGTCGAGACCCAGCCGGGAAACAGCTGTGTCAGATGGATTTTTTCGTTGGCAGTGAGACATACCCCATCCAGACCCTTCAGCAAGGGGCAGCTTTGATCCTCACCCATTCATTCCTATGCCCCCTCTCTTCCTCTCCGTCATCTTTCATCCCCTCATTTCTGATATCCAATATTTCCATTTGGCCTGTTGTGAAATGCTTCGGAAATATTTCCTCACCAGCTAGGAAACTCCAAAGAACTGTTTGGTAGAAAAAAAAAAAAAAAAAACAGGAAAAGATATAGAAGTTTCTTATTGCAGTATATACTAAATAGCATATTTTTGTTTTTGTTGTAGATTTATTTATTTATTTATTTATTTATTTATTGCAGAATGTCTTTATTATTGCCCAGCTCTTTATATAAAGTTGGATATACACTATAAGTGTGTCATACTTTATCAGATTTATACAGTGCTATGTAGCAACTCTCATCTGCTTGATTGCTTTTATTGTTGCAAAAAGTACAATTATTGTTCAGCTCTAATCTGCTGTTACTGTATTATTAACATCAACATTGTGATTTCCTGTCAAGCAGCTTTGAAGCAGTGTGTATTGTGTAGCGTTATACAAATAAATATGAATTGACTCGACTTTACATATTCAGTAATTCTTTCTCTGTATACTCCCAAAAACCCTTTAGTTTGAAAAAACCTGATGTAGATCCCAGAGATTCCAGAGTACACCAGAGACATGTCAGGGTGAAATATTCTGCCTCCAGTCTGAATGGGAGGGTGTTTGGTGATTCTTGATAAGAGGAAATACCTCAGAATTGGCTGTGATCATATCCTGACAGGACTTCTCACCTCTGACTGTGGGACGGTTCCAATTTGGAATGTTTATGCTTCCCTCTTAACTTAGTTTACTAACTTAACTAGTGCCAACTAACATACCAAGTCAATTGCCCAAATTCCTGATCATAATGGAGTTGTACACTGCGAAAAAAGTGTAGAATTTACCTTGAAACAAAATTCACTCAGAATTTGCTAGTAAATTTCACTAATAATGACAAAGAAAGAGTAACACACTGAAATAAACTTTTCTGATGTACAAAAACTGAAATAGCATTTTCTTATAAAAAGTATAAAAAGTTTAATTTACAACTTTGAATTTATTTTACAGATGATAGAAATACTGCTTGCTTTGTGTGCAAATAATTTGCTTTTTTATGGATATACTGAATTTAGGCATGTTAAAAATGCGAAGAAAAATTGTCATAAAAGCAAGGGTAATGAGCCCTCTATCTTGCAGGTAATTTTCTTTTGGTGTTTGGCATTTCTTCCACGTGGAGAAGAACTGCGCTGGAGGAAGTGGAGAACAGTAGTGTGACTCATCACTGTGGGCTTGATTTCAACAGATGTTTTTCAGACCTTCCCTTTGCAGGGCTAATATTCCAGGCTCTGCTCGGCTCTGCGTGCCTCCCAGCTTTAGTAATCTCCTTAGAGGCGAGCCATTGCTGAAAAACAGGGCCTGGATGTTTCTCTCGGTGTCTTTCTCTTGTCATGCTGTCTTTGGCTCAAGCACAGGAATTAGGATTCATCACACATTATTATATGGATCTCTGGAATACTTGATTCTGAATGGTCATGTGTAATAAACAATTCAGTGCTGTCCAAACTTTTAGCATTTCATAATCTCTCATTTTTAGCACTCTATCTATCTGTCTGTCTATCTATCTGTCTGTCTGTCTGTCTGTCTGTCTGTCTGTCTGTCTATTAGGGGTGGAACGGTTCAACTTACGGTTCGTTTTGTATCACAGTTTTAGAGTCACGGTTTCGGTACAGTTCGGTATGAACTATGTTTAGGGAAAAATTAAAAAAAAAAAATAAGAATAATCTAACTACAAGCAACAGCACAAATAAATACAATAGAGTAAAGATACAAATAAAATAAACAGCGATTTTCAGTTTTTTTAGGTAGGTCTAACATTAGTTTTTAGGTACATAAATTGAATAAAGTAATGAAATGTAAAACAGCATTGCATATTTGACTGTATAAATTAAACATTAATCTTTATGCGCTTCGGATGAGCGCGCGCACAAATCTCCTCACTGCGCGCATGAGCACGCGTCCTCTGGCTCTTAAATGTTTAAACTGGCAAGGCTTAAATGAGTTTAGTTTAAACACAGATCTATCAACGTGTGCTGTTCAGGTCTCACCTGTGCACGCGCGGCCACGTGCTATCAGCACCTGGGTGATGACGGAATAAATGACTGCTCATATTCCAGCATACGGCATTCGCATTGAACAAGAGTGAATGGTTTGTCCACGTGTTTTTTTTTTTTTTTTTTCATCGCTGTTGTTGTCATGTATTGGGAAGCCAGAATGCGCATCCATCAACAGAAACATACATTAGCTGAACCCTGTTTGTTTTACGTGTTATTTATAACAAAAAATATTACAGATGCGTTGTCAGATTTAAGTTGAACCGTGGTCCTAGCGCGTGCCGAACCGTGTGTGGAGAACCGTACGGTTCGATTTTTTTTCCCGCGAACCGTTACTATCTGTCTATCTATCTATCTGTCTGTCTATCTGTCTGTCTGTCTGTCTGTCTATTGTGAACTTAAAGAGAGAACTTAAAATAGAGGAAGACATGTTGTATTGTTGCTAACTTTTCCATAGAAAAATGGAACCGCATTAATAAAAAATTATTATTGTATAAATTAATATTATAATATTGTTTTCAGCTTTCAACTTTTTTTCTCCTTCTAAACAGAACCTTTAACTTTTGAGTAGTTGTGAAATAAACAGGATAATACAGTCAAATGATCATTATTATAAAAGAATGCATTTTGTTGACTTCACATTATCCCTTATTTATAGACTAATATAGTTTATTATATGAGATATCTCAAGTCATTAATGAATGTCAAATTGTGACTAAGTACCTTTGTGTTTAATGCAAAGTTCTGATCAAGAAAAGAAACACTTTTGATGTTTGATTTCATTATTAATAACAAATCCCATCCTCTCCTCCTCAGTTCCCAGAATGTGGATTCTTTGGCTTGTACGATAAGATCTTGCTCTTCCGCCATGATCTGAACTCGAACAACATCCTCCAGCGGCTAACGTCGGCAGAGGATATCCATGAGGGAGATCTGATTGAGGTTGTCCTGTCCGGTGAGTTGTGCTAGCTGTGGCTTTATTAATATATAGACAATGCAGTGTATGGGAATAAGTAACACTTTTTAAAACAACAGCATCACCATTTATGTTCTCATAAACAAACTAATCTATTTCATTAATTAAACACAACCATTCAACCATTTGGGTCAGTGAGTTTTTTTTTTTTTAAAGAAATTAATACTTATATTCAACAAGAATACATTAATTTGTTCAAAATGATTAGTAAATTTCTCAACAAAACATTCATTTTTACTAATAATCATTAAGACAAAAGATTTCTATTTCAGATAAAACATTATTATTATTTTTTTTTCAACTTCTATTCATCAAAATATCCTGGAAAAAAAAAATCAGTTTCCACAAAAATGTAAAGCAGAACAGCTGCAAATCAGCATATTGAAGGATTTCTGAAGGATCATGTGACACTGAAGACTGGAGTAATGATGCTGAAAATTCAGCTTTGCATCACAGGAATAAATTACGTTTTAAAATATATTTAAATAGAAAAAAAAATTGTAAGAACATTTCACAGTATTGTAGTTTTACTGTACTTTTGATCAAATAAATGCAGTCTTAGTGAGCATAAAATATATTTTTTTAAAATATTTAAAAACATCAACCCCAAATTAGTGTATATGGACAGTATTGGGTAGATATTAACTAACAAGATGCTTTATCAGAAGCAGCAGAATGGTGACGTTGTCATTTTTGTAACCTTGTAAAGGGCACTGTGAATAAAAATACCATTTAAAATTTTCATTGTACATTAGGGATGACAAATGAAGAACCAGCTACAATACAGTAGCTTCAGGTCACCTTGACTGTAGTTTATGTTCTTTAAATTATGCTTTGGAGCTAGTTACGCTGATGGCTGTATATTACAAGCATCTCTGAAAGACAGAACAGATCAGTTTAACGCTGTAATTAGATTTTAGTCGGTTGTGGCACATGTGTACCAGATGGAGGGGCCCATGTTAATCTAGTCATTGTGAACTTCAGGTGGTTTCCCTTCAAAATGCATGTTAACACAGGCAGGTCAATTCTCTTGAGACCGCCTATCACGATCAGTTTTCTAATTTTACCACATGCTCAATGTACAGAGCCATGTGTTGTAAGATTTATGGCTCAAGGGTTGTGTTTACTTGACAAGCACAAGTGACTTTGTCAGATTCATTTATGTAATAAATATGTTGCTACCCAGACTATCCAGTTCTGTTGTCACTTAATGCAGTAAGGCTCCAACACTTAGGGTTTGAGCTCATCTTTGTTCCCGTTCAGAATGGTTTGTACATCCTGTGTAGGCCTTCTCTATGAAGACTGATCTTCCTGTCGGTGGTGTGTTCACATGGGAGCTGTACAGCACACCTGCTCTTCACATCCTCCTCACTCAGTGGCAAACACACACATTCAAATGTCCCACACTGGAAATCAACACAATATGCATGACTGATTCCAAGCCAGTATTCTTGATTGTTCCGTCTAAAGTCCCAAGCGCTCTCCCAGAACTCAGATCCTTATTCATGAAAGTTTTCCGTAGGTTATTGAACCTGTGCTCTGAACACATTCTGTGAATCTGGTTAAAGGGATAGTTCATCCAAAAATGAAAATTTGCTGTTAATTTACTCACCCTCGGGCCATCCAAGATGTAGGTGACTTTTTTTCTTTAGTAGAACAGTAAAATTTTTTAGCCGAAACCATTGTCTTTGGTGATTCATAAATTGCAAGTCAGTGGATGCCTGTCTTTAAGAATTAAAAAAAGACATATCGAGGAGCACAAAATTAATACCCGTGGCTGCTGACGATATATTGAGGTCTTATGAAGCAAAAAGATCACTCTAAAGAAGAAGCTGAACATTATTTACAACATTAATACCTGTAATCCAGAGCCTCAGGCAAATGGTCTGGAGTGATGTTTGGTTCATGAATGAATCGTTCTTTTGAACTGGTTCGTTTTGGTGAACTAGATTCAGCTAGTTCACCAAATCCGACTGAATCGTCTGAAACAGTTCTCAGCTTGAGCAGCACGAATCAACAATTTACTCCATCAAAACTCACTTTCAGATGCCTGACATTCACTTCAACTTGGAATGAGCCAAAATACTGGCGAATATGATCCTGTGATGCTGGTTTTTGCCAGTTCATGCAGCGCTCCAGTTCCTCCAACAGTCACTGAATTGAGGAAACAGTTCGGACTTGGACTGATATGCTGATATGCACATAAGTGAACCGAGCACTTGAATGGACGGGTGAAATTAAAGTTTTTATGGGCTGATGAAGACTAGTTTATTCACTTTGTATGCTTTAGACATGTAAAACTTCCATGTTTCACATCATTATTGTGTGCTTTAATAATATAATTGCGTATACGTTACAGTGTCATTGCATGCTTACGTAAACAAATTAGTGAATTATACCAGTTCATTGAAACAAACTATCTGAAAGAACCAGTTCGTGGAAAATAAACTAATTTCCCTGTTTGCCTGAGGCTATAGATTACAGGTAATAATGTTGTAAATAATGTTCAGTTTTCTTTACACACTGATCCTTTTGCTTCATAAGACCTCAATATATCGTCAGGAGTCATGGGTCAACTACATATTTGATGGCTTGAGGGAAAAATGAGTGAATTTAATATGCCTTTACATGTATGCATTAAAAGCATTTAATATGCCTTTACATGTATGCATTAAAAGCATCTGCAAGTACGCATTATCTCAGAATAGTACATCAGAATGGTAATGCATTTTATGCATCATCTACAATGTTGACAATGTAACGTTAATTATAGGGGTGTGACGAGACACTTATCCCACGAGACGAGACACGAGACTGGGTTCACGAGAACGAGACGAAATTTTTTGACTTTAAAAAAAAAAATCCTCAGTGATGAAATATATAGAGAAAAATAGTCTTATTCAACTGAAAAACACAAAATGCAAAAAATGTAGGTGCATTTTGAAATCAACTTGTACTTTATGAAATTAAACTTCTATTTTAATGAATTGTATGCAGTAATAAACATGTAAACTAGAGCTGCACGATTCTGGATAAATTGAGAATCAATTTTTTTTTAAATAAATTGCAGATCACGATTCACGATTCTGAAAAAAATAAAAATATATTAGAAAACTAAACAAAATAACGTAATTTACTAGTGGTTCTGACAAAATTTTCATTGCGTAAGTCTTTTAAAAATATACATTCATTTGAACAAAATAAAAAGAAAATTCAATGAAGGAGCCAGTGTCTCATTTCATAAAGACTTGTTTCACTATTGGAATCACCTGAATGTATGATTCAATGTCAGATACATTTTTTAAATGGGTTGTTGCCACCTCCTGGTGAAAGATAAGTGTTACAATACAAGTGTTAAGATACTTTCGTTTTGATCGCTACTGTAGACAAACAGTGTTTATACCCAAACTATAAACTTTTATCCGAGTAGGCCTACTTCTGTTATTTAAATGTCTGTAACACAGAAATAATGATGTGTGGTTGAAAAGACTGTTTGTGTTGCTCTTTCTGGATCAGCAGCAGCATGAATGCAGATTTGAATGTCTTTAAGACGCTTACGATGTGAAACAGGTGTTAGTGGAGTTGTTAGTGTGAGCAGTGCGTTTTGTCGCCACCCATATCAGTGAATGACAGCATTCACATCGGAAGCGTGATGATGGGCGACCCTCTGATTCATTAACATGGGCAGCGACAAAACGTGCTTCTCACGATCCACTGACACTCGCGATGTTAAACAGTCGTAATAGACATAGCTGAATCGTTGTCATTCAGGAATAAGATCGCGTGGGTGTTTAAATCAAGATCGCAATTTTTTAACGCAGCTCTAATGTAAACACTGCAAAATGTTTTGCGAGATATTGTCACGTTCTCACGAGACCAGTCGGATCTCGCGAGACACATCTGATCTCGCGAGATCTCGTGCCACGAGATGTCGTCACATCCCTAGTTAATTAGTATCATCAGCCTTTGTCTTGACTATGTTATCAAACAGCTAAAAATGTGTACTAATCTTACAAAAAACATGTTTAAGCTTACCATCTCAGACATTTACCTTCTAAAATCAGCATTCTCAGGTAAAAATGCTTTGATAATAATATGAAAATCTCCACCTCGCAAGTTGATGGGATTGATTACATGTTTGTGACTGTAGAAAACATTTTTTTTCAAACAGCATTTTTGAGACTGTCTTTGGTACACTGCAGTTTTAAGGAGAACGTTTTAAGGTGTTGACTGATGAATTTGCACATGCTTTGTCTTTAAGCATATTTGGCCAGTTGCATAAACTGTCTCCACATTAAGACTGTGGCTTAAAAAGTAGCCTGACCAACTAGCAGTTAGGCTAATCAGTCTTATTTTTTGGATTCAACTTAGACTAATCTACATTCTTATGTAACCAAATGAAAAAAAAAAAAAAATATGACTTAAAGAAAAAAAAATTGTAAGACCAATCTAAACCTTTTATGTAACCGGCCCATTAACACCACCAGATAGACTTGTAAACAATGTTAAAGACATGAAAAAAATTTCACCATGGGCATTCTTTAAAAAAAATTTTTAAAAAAGTTTGTAATGTTATAATTCATCTCACAGTGGTTTGTGGCTTAGATCTCTACACTGTTTAAAAAAAAAAAAAAAAAAAAAACCTCTTTGGGATTTACAGTAAAATACCAGCAGCTGTGGTTGCCAGACCTTTACCGTAAAAAAAAAAAAAAAATACTAAAAACATTTTAGATTTTACAGATTTAACTTAAATTCACAGTAAAGAAACATATTGCATTAACTGATATAGTGTTAATATTAGGGATGTGCGGGACTAGTCAACTAAACGGTACAGCTCCTGCTAGTCGTCACTGAAATTAATAGTCGATTACAAGAGAGGAAAAAAAAAAACATGATTTTATCATTCAAATTACCATCATTTTAACGTTTCATTTAAAACATTTTAAATAAGTTAAAAAAAAACTTTTGAAAAAAAAAAATAGATATCAAAATATTTAAATATATAAATATTTTTAAAAGCGTATCTGGGCAGAAACTACATTTTTACCTCAGACCTCGCATGCGTTTTCTTCATGTCAGTTGCGGCGAGCTCGAAATGACTCGAAACGTGGCCTAGCCCGTACTACTATAGTTGGAGAAATGGAAATGGATGGAGATGCTGACAGTGTTGCCAACTTAGCGACTTTTCAGACCACTTTTTCAAGCGCCTAGCGACCAATCTTTATAGGGTTTGGCCAAACATTATTTAGTTTCTGAGACTCGCCGGTACTGCCGCACGAGCGTGAGGTCTGTCTTTTCCGCTGCGCACACACTTCTTTCTCTCTCCCTCCGCGTCTGCTCTGTGCAGTGCGCGGATGAGAGGAACAGCGCTTTCAGTTAAAACAGATATTATGTTGCTTCTCTAATTTAACATGTAAGTATAGCCGAAATCACAGCACAGCTATTGTCTTTATCTTATGTATAGCCTATTTGATTTTATCAGATGATGGCTGGATTATAAATCAGGATTTTTGTGCAGATTAACATTTTGGAAGGGAGAGCTAGTTATTTAGTCCTGGGTCGCGTTTCAGTCACTATTTCATATTCATTCCATTGTCTGACAACAGAAACAGTAAAATGTATAAATGAAAATAGTTTTATTGACAATTTAGCTGCATCAAAATACAGTATGTGGGCACAGAGAGGCAAACAAATGTAATAATAAATAATAAATATACATTTTGCATGTTCAGAAGAAGTGAGATGCCCTGTCATGCAGAAATGTAAACAGGTTTGTGTAAGTAAGTTGCTCAGTGCAAAGAAAAAGAAGTAATGGGAACCTGGTATTTCTTTTTTCATGTGTCTAATAGACATGAGCAAGTTCTTTGAAAAACATCTATGATCTTTAAAACGTCTAGTCTTCAGGCTCTGTTAACTATGGTTTCACTAATAATAAACATATATTGCATAAAGAATCCATATTTGTCATTGCCCATGTTGATTAGAGTATTTAAAACATGAAAAGTATTAATTTAAGGTACATTTAGAACAGATAAAAATGTGCGATTAAATTACGATTAATCACGAGTTAACTCATGACAATCATGCAATTAATCACGATTAAATATTTTAATCGATTTGACAGCCCTAGTTTTAATATTTTGGCTAACGTTGTATGAAAATGAAGAATTCTGTCAGTCTATTGATTGATTTTCCATTTCTGCATTGCTCCAGCCGATCTGAATAAATAATCTATTCACTGGTTTATGTTGAGTGTATGCTCTTCCTTTTTTTCTGTTTAACAACCACCTAAAATTAAATGATAACGCGAGGCAAGCATAATTGTGACCTGTTTTTAGCAGAATTCATTTGAGAGATTTGACAGTGTGATTCAAAGATTAAGTATTTCAAGTGTAGGCTGTTATATAGACATACGGACAGTTTTTTCTTTTGCCATTTTTTGGGGGTTTCTAGCTTTTAGACTAGTCAACTAGTCAGATACAAAACTTCCATTTAAACGACAGTCAAATTAGCCGTAGCGCACATCCCTAGTTAATATACCAACCTATTGAAGTATTAACAACTATTTTGTAACATTGTAATACACTGATTACTACCAAAAATAGATGAGAATCACATGATGAATCAAAGTTCATCACAAACAGCTTTTCCACAAGCTGTGGAGAAAAAAGTTTTTTCAGCGATAAAACATCAAATGTGAAGTGTCATGCATTGAATTCTGGGAATGTGAATTTAAGTTTTTTTTGACTGGAAATTATATAATGACTTGTTCTTTTTCACTTCCAAAAACTGTAACATTAACAGTATTTTACCCTGAAATTACATTAATTGTAATTACAGATACTCACTGTATATAGTATGGAAACTTACTATTAACCAACTGACAGATTTTAACTGTAGCATTTTTACAGTCTTTTACTGTTAAAATCACAATAATTTTTTACAGTTTTGGGCTCTTTATTCAATAGAATCACAAATGATTAAAAAGAATTAAACTGACTTTTTTACAGCACATATGCTGTATTAGATTATAACAACAAATTTCTCTGTTGAACAAGCAGAAATGGCTCTAAAGCTGTCTTTTCACTATGACGTTATCATCAGTGTGTGTTTTGTTTTTTTGTTGGCTGTGCACAAGACTGAACAAGTGGCAGATACATAGGGCTGATTCACTGAATCTCGTGTATGGACTTTTTATGCCACTTCTGTACCTGATTGAAAAGCATGGGAAGACTTTGTTTTATAGTTTAATATTTTGAACTGATTTAAGGTTTGGATGGAGCCAGTCTTGGGTCCAAATCTGGACCAACTGTTAGTTGATAACTTCTGGTTTAGACAAAACAAACGAATATGATTTCACACACTGACCCTCAATATCATCTTTTCTTTCTCTTCCTTGTATCCATTGGCTGTGCTAATAAAACACTCTGCATCTTTTTGTTGGCGCTCAGCTCAAAGGCAAAAGCTTGTTTTTGTTGCAGTAGGTGATAGTCGTGCTTCTGCTGAGAAGAAACAGGGGTTGTGGAGAGCAACTCTGGTTCAGGGAACAGCAGGATGCCGATGACTGAGCGTTTGTCTGAGACAGTGTGTCGACAGGATCCGCTGCATTGGAGATTGTTGTCCTGTCCTTGTGCTTTGTATTCAAGTGGAGTTTCAAACTGTTATCTGTGTATTTTGGTTCGATTTCAAGTTCAGCAGTGGAACAGATCGCACTTTATTTGAGGAACTCATGAAACTGAATGTTTTCGAGGAGGACTTTGAAGGAGTCTTTCTAAAAGAGTTGGAGTTTAGATTTTATTAACTATGTTTGGATTTTTTTGCCTGAAGACTAATAGATGAGTTTTGAGATGTCGGGTTCCTCATGTGTTATAATGTATGTAGTGTCTTCATGAATGGCTCATTATGAGTCTGTGTTCCAGCGCTCTGGACTGCTGCCTGCCATGTGATTCACTGCAAGCTCAAATGTTCTACTTTCTCTCTTTGATGTTCAAAAAGGAATGCACTTTTTTTCTTTCTCCCTACCCGGTTTGATTTGATCAAGTTTGAGATTCTTTGTTCCTTTAGTTTGTGTCCTAACATCAGAGAATAAGTTTTTTTTTTTTTTTTTCAAGCCTGTGGTCAAAACAAACAACATTTGAAAATGCAGCCTTCTAATGGAGACAATCAGTTAATTGAAGAGCCATCATTGTTCAAAGAAGCAGATTGACATGAAAAAAAATATCTGATCTGGACGATTTATAAGATATTTGGATCCATTAACACTTATGGTACATCTGCATTCTTCCGCCAATTTGAACAGTGCAGCGTAATAAAATACGCATAAGCGCTACCCTAAGCTTTGCCATTGTCATAAGTGAAGGATCACATTAGGGTTGTTGGAGAATGCAATTGGAAATGTGCTTTAACACGTCTTGACTTGTGATGAGTATTTGTTCATCACGTTACGCAACATATACAGTTAAGTTATATGAAGCATAACTATAGTTTCTGGGCTATAATATGCTTTGTGTCAATGTCCTGTTTTCCTGTCTGCAATAATAACCAGCTGACTGTACATTATTCCACTTACAACATGGCTATTGTTTACTCTTCTCCTGTACATTAGACTTAATTGATACAATAATTGTAAATTTTCAGTAAATTTTCCATCCCATTATGCAAATCTATTATGCATATTCTGTCCACTTATTGTGTTGTGGGTCAGTTTGACCAACATTTGATTTTTAAACAGCTTGAAACACTGGTTTAACTGTTTATTTCTTTTTGAAATTAGATTTTTTTTTTTTTTTTCTAATTTAGGGTAACAAATGTGCAAAGTTTCAACACAGATATGTTTTGAAAAGGCTGTTTTCTTCAAAAAGTTTTTTTGACTTGACGATTGTGTTGGGGTCAAATTGACTCCCAATAGTTTCCATCCAATTCACCAAAAATCAACACTTTGAAAAACAGCAGAAAGTCAGAAAAAAAAAATGAAATTAAAAAATAAATAAATAAACAGAAAACCTTTATTGTTGTCTAAAATATGAAATACATGAGAACTTATGAAATTTAATATTCAGAGTTAGCTCAAAATTGAAGACTCGTCCAAGGAGAATTTTTCTGTATCTTCAACATTTTGAGATTCATAGTTAGGTGAAATTAGGTGAAAGGATGTTTAGTTTTACACACTTAATTATTTTTTCTCCGCAATACAGTGTCTTAAATTCCCCTATTAAAACAACACATTTTCAGCTCGACTGTCCAAATGAATCCAATTTAGTGATGACATTACCTTGAAATCATGAGTGTGGAACATCGTCGTTACCTAGATGTTGCTAAAGTCACAAGGAAAAGCCATGGTTGAAAATTATTTCAGAATTAAATGAGAAAGAAGGTATTCTTTAATGAATTCATCTAATTATATGGTTGGGTGATGGCTCTAAACGCATATGCCCATTGTCTTAATAACCTGTGTGAACAGGAACATTAAAGATATTAAAAATATATACAATACATACAAAATACATACAATAATGTGCACTTATTGATTTGTTTATTCTTGAGTGATTTATGGTTAGTTTAATGATTATGAACACAAATAGGTTAACCATGGAAAACAAATGTATATTTATTGCATTAATATAATAATTAAACTACAAAGCTGGCAAGGAGGTATGTATAATTACAAACTGAAGTCACTATGTGTAATACATCAGGGTCCGAATTCCTCGCTTAATTTCGTTCACTACTTGCTGAAACAGTGCAGACAACTGCCATGCACTATAGAAAATCACTGAACAAGTGAGCAGTTTGAATTGAATCATGACCAAATTTCAGATTTTGCAATGCACTCATCAGGTAAATAATCAAAATTCTCCAAATTTCTATATTGTCACATTTCATTATAATTTGACTCAATTATTAATCAGATGTTACCAAAAGAAGCATATTATTTAAGTTACCCGAAAGAAACCTGGGGAAATTATAATTCTTAACTCGTCTTAAAATCCAATATTTGGGAGATACACTTGGTAAAACATCAGATTTTCTATTCAGATTCACAGATGGTTTAAGTTGACCAACCTCAAAAATTCAGCCCAAGAACAAATCTGATGTAAAGGTCTCCAAAGAAATGAATCTGTTCAGGGTCAGGGACAGGACTTCCATAGGATGGATTAGACAACTAGCCTTCCAGGCAACCCACTGACTAGTCAATTTGAAAATATGTATTTTGTGCATTTGTAGTTGTGTGGTAGCACATGACTGTGCACAAGAAGGAACAGTCAACTTTCAAGCATGCAATTCACTGTTTCCTGCTAATAAAAGTTTTTTGTAAACACAGCTTTGTGGTTTTTTACCACTTCTGTGTGTTTGCAGCGTAAAGGTGCATTTAGACTTCTTTTCACAGACTTGACACATATGAAATGCTTCATAGACAAATTATATCCTAGATTTGAGTTTTGGAAAGCTAACCAAGTTTTTAGATACAATAAATGTAAAAACCTGAAACTGTATATTCCAAGAATTGAAATATATATAGATGTGCATTTTTTAATTGAAATAAATCATTATTACTATTGATATCTGAAATATTGTATGTAGTAAATAATGACAGAAGTTATTATTTTTAATTCAATATTCAAAATAGTAATATTAATTTTAATAAATATTAAAAAGGATTACTATTATTTTAAATTCAGATTATTAAAATAACAAGCCAAAAAAATAAGTAAATAAATAAAAATTTTGCCTGCCAAAACCAACATTTCCAGTATCGTGACTTCTGTACTTTTGACCTGATGTCAGATCACTTCCTTCCCATTCCGTCAAAATCCTGGGAATATTCACTACAAAGTTAATTTGGTGCTATATTAGATTGATGACCTTACTGAATGCTTTGCTTTTATGCCACAAAATGAGGGAAAAGGTAGGAACTCTAAGTAACTTCAGTGGAAACTGGGTGTGCATTTGTAGTTTTCGAAAATGAAAGAAAATGGAACTGTTTTGCATTTTAGTTGCTCATAATTTTAAGAAAAAACATCCACCTGTGACACAGTGACAGAAATCTAGGACACTGTTTTTTTTTCTTTTTTTCTTTTTTTTTTTTCTTTCAGAAATGGGAGATTGTACATTGTCTGCCATGGACTAAATATTTCCTGACCTTACACTTTCATTTTAGCAGTGCATTTATTTACTTGGCAGGTGCTTTCTTACTCACTGACTGACAAGAAAATGTTAATGTTGTATGTGTATCAGACTTAACCACATGCCAGACGTTTCTAGCCTTTCCTCAGTACAATCAAAAAGTTTCCCTATATATATATATATATATAATACACTGTAAAGAGATTGCTGTAAATTTTACAGTAACTTACTGGCAGCTGGATGCCAGTAAGTTACTGTAAAATTGGTTACAGTATAATTACTGTATTTTTATTTACAGTACTATAATGTCCTTACTGTATTTTCATTTACAGTATTATTACCGTATTGTCATTTACAGTATCAGTACTGTAGAGTTTATTTTCATTTATTTTAAACATTTTTTTTACATGTAAAAAACAATCCAATTGCCTTACAGCACTGTAATCCATGATTTTTACCACCCCAACCCCATACGCAATAACTCATGAGAATTAGTTCTGATAATATTCTTTAATTGTTGAACATTTTCTTTTTAAAAGTATAAATTACACATCTTGATCTCTAGGATGTACTAGCTGAGAAAATGGCATCACCACAGTCCCCTGGGCAAGACATACTGTACACATACTGAAAAGCAAAACAGGCCTTAGAAAAAATTAAAAATAAAGTCAATAAAATAAGATAATACAGTAAAAATTAGTTTGTGTTGTTGTGTTAAATTTCAGTAATTTTGCCAGTCAAAGATGACAAGCACTCCGATGAGAAACACCAAGAAGGGATTCAGGCTGATGCTTTTTCTTTGCACCCTCTTTCCAGAATTCCATCTGATCTGTGACTTTCAGTGCATTTGGTGCCACAAAGGTTGATGGTGTGAATGAACCTGCAAGCACAAGAAAAATAAAAAAGCAGTTTTCAAAGCAGTATTTACAGAATTTGCCTCAACTGTCAAACTTATGCACTCCTGCACAAACTTATGGTGCTGTATGCACTTTGACGTTAATAAAAATGTTATATACTACATCTGAACGCACCTACAAGGAAGGTACATAATTAGTTGATAATCCATCGCATTCAAATTATTAGCATTAGCATTCTCAATCAGTAGAACAAAGTGCTAGAATACCAAACTAATGCGTTTGATTCCAGGGGTGAATCAATTGAGTGAATATCCACAGTTTAGCACAAAGATACACAGGATACACTTCAAATAAAATAGGCTATGCTGAAAAGTTACATTGGCTAAGTGGCTTAATTTTTTTTTCTTTAAGAGACAAGTATAATTAATTATAATTTGCACTTACAAATTGCATAAATATTATGAAATTAATGTTTTAAATATAAAATTTAGAACACAGAAATATGAAATGACAAAAAAATAGATTGATACTTCTAAAAATGATACTAAAATTACCAGTAGGTGGCAGCAAACCACTACCTTAATGACTGAGTCAGTCATTTATTCAATCAGTTAATTCAAAGCTGCTGATTCATTCAGGAAGGAAGTAAGAAAGGTAAATTCATTCAGTAATGAAACATTGCTGAGTGCAGAGATGCACAACATGGCTTTGTTTAGAACCATTTTCGCGAAATAGAGCAAAAAGACAATATTTTCTCTACGATTTAAATCACTTAATATTAACTTCTTGTTTGTTGAATTTTGTTGCCCTGACACCAAGTAAACTCTGCCATAGACCATGCTAAATGCTAACCAATCTGTTCATATAATCGTTCTAAATGCGCATGTGTGTCATAGAAAGTCTGCTCAAATAATAGACGTACCATGATAAAAAAAAAAAAAAATCTATATTTGTTGCTATACAGAAACAGTCTCATTTTGACAGTTGGTGAGACCGATATTAGGAATTTATAGGCTACAGTAAGTTAAAGATACCTGAAGCAACTGCATTTTGCTATTTAAAGGGTTAGTTCACCCAAAAATGAAATTCTGTCATTAATTACTCACCCTCATGTTGTTCCAAACCCCTAAGACCTTCATTCATCTTTGGAACACAAATTAAGATATTTTTGATGAAATCCAAGAACTTTTTGGCCCTGCATAGACAGCAACACAACTGAAATTTTCCCAGGCCCAGAAACATAGCAAGGACATCGATAAAATAGTCCATGTGACATCAGTGATTCAACCGTAATGTTATGAAGCTACGAGAATACTTTTTATGCGCAAAGAAAACAAAAATAACAACTTTATTCAACAATTATTTTCCTCCTCATACTGTCTGCAGCAGATGCACATGCTGACACGTGTTTAACGTAAGCAGCACAGTGCACATGCGTTGTTTAAATCAAGCGGAAGCAAGCGCATGAGTCATGATACTCTCTCCACAATGGTGCCGCGCTGCTGCAGATGTTATGAGGAGGAGAAGAATTGTTGAATAAAGTTATTTTTGTTTTCTTTGCACACAAAAAGTATTCTTGTAGCTTCATATCAGTACAATTGAACCACTGTATCACATGGACTATTTTGTCTTTGTCCTTGCAACATTTGGGCTTAGGAACATTTGGTTGTGTTGCTGTCCATGCAGGGTCAGAAAGCTCTCGGATTTCATCAAAAATACCTTAATTTGTGTTCTGAAGAAGAACGAAGGTCTTACGGGTTTGGAAGAACATGAGGGTGAATAATCAGTGACAGAATTTCCATTTTTGAGTGAACTATCCCTTTAAGTGCTGATTTAATAGAAATAATTTTAATGCGCATGAAAACTCAATCCTGATGCGCACAAGACAAGGTAATAAAAACATTTGGGGCTTCAGCCCCCTCAACCACCCCTAGCGCCACCCAGCGCCGCCCCTGTTTGATTCCCAGGGAATGGATAACTCAGTAAAATGTGTACTTTAAATAATGTAACTTGCTTTGGATAAAAACATCTAGCAAATGCATGAATGTAAATGCAATGTAAAACAAAATGTATTTTAGGTTACCTAATTCTGCATTTCTGTAAAATGGACAGCTGGCTGTATGATGATTCTGCCCCTCATAGTCAGCATCCTGTTTTTGATTGGAGAAATCTCCTGTTACAGACATAGTCACAACAGCCTTTTTATGTTATTATAGATTATGATCAGAGAAACAATAATACAATACAAATTTTATTTCTATAGCACATTTAAAACAACTGCCGTTGATCAAAGTGCTTTCCAGCATCATTACATACAGTAATACAAACAAAACAAAACATTAAAAATTTAAAACCTGATCACTCTAATCAACAGAATAATAGATTTTACATTTTTAATAAACAAATAATATTTATTAGCAAAACTTGCTATATTAAGATATTGTTAGCCCGTTCCTCTCTTTAAAAAGTCAACACGTTCTGTGAATTAGTGGAGCTAATTTGGCTATTTTAGTAACTTTAGTTAAGTTGATGGAAGCTCACCTGTAGTTAGCACCGCTACGACGGCAATCACAAGAAAAGACTCCAAAACACCTCAGATGCAGACGAGATGGCCATAAGACCAGAAACTTGAAAATAAAATACAAAAGACGTTCTTAACAGTGGTGTTCTTAACTCAGTTTTCCTCAGTATTTCATGTTAGCTCGCTGGTTTGTTACGTTACGTCTGCCACTGAATTTAGGGACCGTCTCTAAAGTTACATACAACATTGGTGTACACGTGTCTAACTTAAATAGCATTTGAAGAGAATTACCTTACTTGCAATAAAGAGGCAGTGAAGAAAAGTTATGATGATTCTTTGTGTTCAACTAAGTTAGTTAACTTCGGCTAACTGACATTAATTTACCAGTTGATGTTATCATCTATACAATGGCATTCACAAGAAGAGGATCCAAAATACACCTTCGAAGTTGCAGACGACATCCAGACTAGAAACTTGAAAATAACAAACAAAAGAAGTACTTGAAAATACTGTTTAAAATCTTCACTGAAACAGTGGTGTTGCCTAACGCACTTTACCTCAGTATTTCACGTTAGTTCGCTGTTAAGGTTAACGACTCGCCATATTAGTTAACTTGCATTACAGGACAGTAAAACGTATAAACGTGTTTATCGGTTTAACTAAGGTTTATTTTGACTAGTATAGGTGACCTTAACTTACTCACCAGTCGACGTTATCACCGTTACGGTGGCATTCCGGCCGTCAGTCAGAAAAAAAGGCTCCATCCACTGATCAATAATAGAGAACATTATATCAGTGGTTCCAACTCCCGACATGAAAAACAACACGATGAATAATGTTAACTGTAAACAAGTGAAAACATCTTAAAATATCTCAGTTTTCCATAAAACAGAAATAATATACTAACCTTTTTGTCGAGTTAATGCCAGTAGAACATTTCTCTTTTGTTCTTTTACCGCCACTTCCACCAAACAGTGAAAAAAGAAAATGGTGGTTCTTTCTTGTCATTGGTCAGTTTTTCGCGGGCAAGTTCACTACTGTAAATTTACAGTAGTTTACTGTAAATGGATTTAGAAATACAGTAGTGACTGTATATTTTCCCATAATCCTTTGCAAAAATCGTTTACTGTGTGTGTGTGTATATATATATATAGCTTTGCAGTGAGTCAAGCTGCTTTGTTGCTGACAAATGATAAAAGACATTTGAAGGTTTCATTTCCTTTTTAGTTTCCATTTTAGTTAGATATCTTTTTGTTTTCTGTCTTATAAAGTATTCCATTACTGTTTAGGTGAGAGATCACTGAAAAATACATTAAAAGAAATCGTGAGGAGTGTGTGACTGATCTGTCTGAATAAATCGGAACTGAAAAAAACTACGAACAAATTCAGACCTTTCCGTTAACCTGTTTGTCAGATTAGATCAAGAGTGATTCTGGCATCATTAGTTCTCTAAAGAGTGAAAAAACACAACATAATTGCTGAAATGTTATCAGTAATCAGTTGTACGGTAATCTTCATTGTAAGACAGGGATTTATCAGTAATATTCTACTAGGGCACAGCAAAATCATGTCCCAGTAAAAAGGCTCTGTCAGCACCCCTGGACTGAACCTCACAACAGTAATACTGAATTGCCAGTGCAGTCACTGTGTGTGCTACTCAAGTCTGCCAGTCGTGTATTAAGGTAAAACCACAAACTATAAAACAGGAACTGCAGAAACAGTTGAAGTGGCATGTTGTTTCACAGGCTTACATGTTGACTTTCTCATCACACACATGAAGTGATATTCAATTCTTTCAGTCTATGATTCATCCTCGTGAATAATCCAAATGGACTCATTCCAGTCTGAGTCACGTCAGTTAATCACTGACCCTGCATCAGACAGGGACAGCCTTGTGTAGTTATGTCTGTGGTTTTGCCTTCAGGAGATCAAACTGCTCATTTCCCATTGGCCTGTAGACTGCTGACTAAAACAAGGTTGGACCAGTCGTTAAAAAATCTTATAAAACAAGTAATTTCATTGTTCTTTGGAATGTTATGAAACATTATGACTGCTAGACTCCTAATTATATGCTGCTGATGCTGACTAATGTTTTATGTGTATCTTGTTCTTTTGTTTCATTTTGCTCTCATTTGTATTATTTTGTTCAGTGTTTTGTTGCATCATCCATTCTTTGCCTGAGTTGTCCTTTAAGTTGCGTTTTGATTACAGCTCAAGCAACAGTGGAAGATTTCCAGATCCGACCCCATGCGCTTTACGTCCACTCCTACAAAGCGCCCACCTTCTGTGACTACTGCGGAGAGATGCTGTGGGGACTCGTCCGACAGGGCCTCAAATGTGAAGGTAGCAGCCATATAAGAATATGTATTGCATTTTAATTTCAAACAGGCTGTTGTCATGACAAACAGTACACTTTTCTGTTTTTCTGTCAGCTGTGCATGAGAATCTTCACAATCTCAACAATCATGTCTCACAGTTGTGATTGCTGGGTGTATATGTTCATGCCCCTTTTGTGCATTAAAAAGTATTCTTTTTAATATCGATAACATACTATGTCTTATTTTATTAATTCACTTGCTTTGGCAAAATAAGCAAGTAATAAGTAAGTAAGTAAGTAATTCTAGTGTAGGAATTCTAGTATCAGGACCACGGGTTACATAACAGTTAAAAAGATACTATAATAAAATATTTAAACATTTATGCTACCAGTCAAAAGTTTGGAATAATTAAGTTTTTGTTTGTTTGTTTGTTTGTTTGTTTTTTTAGTTAGTTACTCAATTTAACTGACTAGGAATTAAGCACCAAAATCATACCTTAATCGTATCAGAATGAATTCTGCAATCATAGAATTAAATTAATTTTGCAAATATATTAAAATGAGAATAATATGACATTTCACAATATCACTCTTTCCACTCTATTTTTGATCAAATAAATGCAGCATTAGTGAGAATAAAAGACCTCATAAGTACAGTATTATTGCCAGTGTTGGAAACAGTTTTTGCTGCTTAATATGTTTGTGGAAATCATGAAACTTGATATTTTTCAGGATTCTATAATGAACTGAGATGTGAAAAGAACAGCATTTATATGAAATAGAAATCTTTTGTAGCACTATAAATGCCTTTACTGTCGCTTTTGATCAATTTAATGCATCCTTTTTGAATAAAAACATTATTTTTGATCTTGCTTACCCCAAACTTTTGAATGATAATGTGTCATGGTTTCAACAAAAAATATTAAGCATTAGGTATTTTTTCAACATTGATAATAATAAGAATGTTTCTTGAGAAGCAAATCATCATTGACATCTGAATCACGTGACACTGAAAACTGGAGTAATGATGCTAAAAATTCAGCTTTGATCACAGGAATAAATTACATTTTAAAATATATTCAAATCGAAAACAATTATTATAATTATATATTATTATATTATTATAATAATATTTCACAGTATTTCTGTTTGTACTGTATTTTTAATAATATAAATTCAGTCTTGATGAGCAGAAAAGAGTTTTAAAAACATATTTAAAAAACTGAATTCTTCCAAAGTTTTGACCGATAGTGTATTTGCCATTTCAGTAAAATAGACCAAAGTAAATGAACATTACATAATGAAGTACTGATTGATTAAAACAACACCGGCAAAAAATTAACACTTTATAAATGAATCTGAATCAAGGTATTGTTCTGGTTCTTATTGAGTCTGAGACTGCTTTAAAGATCTCTGATCGAGTCTGACTGGAGGCGATGGATTCAGACATGCAGCGCGATGTGTCAGTGCTGCCATCGGTTCGGCTTTGAAGTTGAAATCAGGGGCTGTTTGAATGGAACCCAGTGTTTCTGCCAAGCGCTGGATGTGACATTCAAAAGCTGCATGAAGATTATGGGCTCCAGTTGTTAGAAGCCACACTGATGGATACAAGCTGTTCATATGTAGAGGCATGCTAAAGCACCTTATGCTTTAAACTGTTGTGAATGGGATTTGGAAAAGAAAAAAAATCAAGAAATTTAAATCTAATATCTCCACCCAGTCCTCAGGAGATTCATTTGGTTTCTAAGTAGGTATCTGAAGTGCCCATGTGTCTGTGAGTCTGAAAAGAGAAGGGGGAGCCCTCTGCTGGAGTTGAGGAGTAAAAGTTTGATGAAATTAGCCTTGTGTTTGGCTGTGTGTCATCTTAAGCAATCCTTAAATCTCATATTTGATTTTTATCTTCTTGACCTGTTACCTAAACTCTAATCATATTCTGATTTAGCTTTAAACCAAATCCCAGGCTTATTTCTGACTGATCCTCAACACTAAAGCTTTCTTTGTGCATTTTTAGGATGTGGCCTGAACTATCACAAACGATGCGCCTTTAAGATCCCTAACAACTGTAGCGGTGTAAGGAAAAGACGTCTTTCTAATGTGTCTCTGCCTGGCCCGACGCTGTCTGTTCCTCGTCCTGCTCCGGCAGAGCATGCTGTCGTGGGTCTAGAAGAGGTAAGGAATGATTTTATTTGACATTTGCAGTTGTGACTTTTCTTTCTTTCTTTCTTTCTTTCTTATTTATTTATTTAATATATATATATTTTTTATAATTTATTTCTTTATTTATAGGTTTTAAATGAAATGACAATAGATTTTTATATATATATATATATATATATATATATATATATATATATATATATATATATATATATATATATATATATATATATATATTATTTTTTTTTTTTTTTTTTTTTTTTTTTAAATAATGCAACAATTATTTGGACAATTTCTAGTGTCCAAATAGTATAACTACACCTGTGATTATTCTGCTTATACACCTGTGATTATACATCAGCAGACAATCACCTGGACACAAGCTTTTTAAAAGTATTTACTAAATTTTAACCAAAAGTATTTAGTTAAGAATATCAACAAAATGGTAAAGTTAGATCTGAGACAATATAGTCTAGTATAATTTGAGGTCTAGTACAAAGCAGTGGAATTGCCTACTGTTTGGATGTGACATAAATATCCAAATACTTTTTATGCTCCACTTGTTATTAACTAGTATTTATAGTTATACTTTATATATAACAAAATGGGTTGAAAGATATGCTTTGTGATTAGAATAATTACCTCATATCAGCCCAAACCCAAACATGGCAAGAACATGGTGTCCTTTTTAGTTGTCTCACAATATCCTTCTTGGACTCCCTATTTTTGCTTTTTTGTTATGCTTATTTTATTTCAAATAAACTACTCTCGAGGCCTGACACTGCCAAACCATGCAGTTGTATTTAAAATGTTGTGAAATGTCACAAACTTTCAATCTCTTTACTGACAGCTTTTCAGACTTAATGAAATGTTCTCCACATAAGCTCAGTATAACGTAAGAAAGTAAAGAATGTTTTTTTTTTTGTTTGTTTTTTTGACCCCTATAAAAAGTAAAAAACATTAAGGTAAATTAGATCAATAATTTTCTGATTTCTCCGTCTTGTCAAGGTCAGTCTGTGTGAAATCCTCTGTGGTTGAATAGCTTTTATTTTAACTAAGTGGCCAGTTTCGAAACATTCTTGAGAAGACGCAATGCAATTCTCAGTTCTCTATTTATTTACAGTAATTAATCTGAGCTGTCATTTCAGAATTCAGTAAAGTAATGTGTGCTGTGAAAAACTACATCATTAAAGATCATTTCCTCTGTTACATTCATTTAGATGAATGACTGCTGTACTGTGTATTCTTGCATGTTCATCTACCATGAAAGCACTAATGTTCAAAGGTTTAGGATCAGTAAGATTTTTTTTTAATGAAAGACTGCATTTATTTGAAATAAATAAATAAATAAATACAATGTAAATTGACTGTTTTCTGTTTGAATATATAAAATGTAATTTATTTCTGTGATGCGAAGCTGAATTTTCAGCATCATTACTCCAGTCTTCAGCGTCATATGATCCTTCAGAAATCATTCTAATATGCTGATTTGCTGCTCAGGAAATATTTTAAGTATTATTATCTGTGCTGAAATCAGCTGCGCTGCTTAATATTTTTGTGAAAACTATGATATTTTTTTCAGGATTCTTTTATGAATAGAAAGTTTATTTGAACGATATTCATTTGAAATAGAAAATGTAACTGTAAAAATCTTTATGGTCACTGTTTAGTTGTTAGTTAAATGGATTCTAAAAGTAATTATTTAACACAATCTTACTTGGCCCAATTTTTTTGTACTGTGTATTGTATGTTTGTCATACTCCTCATACTATCTCTGTGGTATGCATACTGTGCACAGTATGTAAATTACAGTAGTCAGATTTTTTCTTATTACTTTGTTCTCCACTGCAGCAGCGCCCCCATCAGGAGCCAGGTAAGCGGATACCATCATGGAGCGGTCGGCCAATCTGGATGGAGAAGATGGTGCTGGGGCGGGTGAAGGTCCCTCACACCTTTGTCATTCACAACTACACCCGCCCCACCATCTGTCAGTACTGCAAACGCCTGCTCAAAGGGCTTTTCCGCCAGGGCATGCAGTGCAAAGGTGAGTATCGCCATCTTCCTTTATGCTTTCCAATATAGAATATAATTCTAGTCTAATCATGAGGCGTTTTCTTCACCAGACTGCAAATTCAATTGCCACAAGCGATGTGCTTCAAAGGTACCAAAAGACTGTCTTGGAGTCTTCAATGGAGGTATGGTCATGGTTTTCAGCCACATCCAACTAAAATGAAAAATGTACTAATAGAAACATCATTATGTAGGTTTACTGTATGTTTTTTTTTTTTTTTTTCAGAGCCGGCCAGCCCAGGTCCTGACTCTGATACCACGATGGAAGTAGACAGCAGTGATGTGAACAGCGATAGCAGTCGTGGTCTGGATGATTCAGAGGAACCTACCACTCCAGAAGACAAGATCTTCTTTATGGACTCCCCCTTCATGGACCGTGAGAAAGATGAAGAACCTGTGAAGACCATCAGGTATATTCTCTGGATAATTAGTATAAAATGCCTACAAAACAACCACTGGCTCTGCACCCCTTTACCTAAATTCACTACTTCAGACTTATGTGCCCTCCAGAAGCTTGTGTTCTGCAAGTGAACGGCGCTTTATAGTGCCATCCCAAAGAGGCACAAAATCATTTTCTGTTCCCTGCTGGTGGAGTGACCTGCCCAACTCGATCCGAGCACTATCTTCAGGAAACGGCTAAAGACACATCTCTTCCATCTCCTCTAACCTTAGCACTCTCTATTCTATTTCTATACTATCCACAGTAGTGGTCGACCGATATTGGTTTTTTGACAGCTGATGCCGATATCTTGGAAAGCAGGGTGGCCGATGGCCGATATAATTTTATTTATTTTAATTAATATTTAATAAATTTGAAATAATTTGAAAATGGATTAAAAAATAAATGTGTAAAATAAACACATACTTCAGATGACAAAGTATTTTTCACAAATAAATAAATATTTCATAAAAATATAATTAAAAAGGAATTAAACACTGTAACCAACAGGGCACTCAGTATTCTAGGAAGTTTGTGTGCATTGGGAATCATATTTTTTCAAATAAAGGTAATACTCATTTTACATACAGCACACCGTGAAAATGACATGAATATTAATGTGGGCAAATGCATAAAGCACAGCATAATTTGAATTCATGAGTTTAAAGTTTGTCGATCACGCATCTCCAGTGAAACTGAACTCTCCTCCTGTCCGCATTCAATTCGGACCGACCGTCATGCAGAGAACACGCGATCATGCTGGATACACATACACACTTCACACGATCTCAGCTACATTCGACTAAGTCTGCAAGGTTTGTGAAATTAAATGTTCATTAGACATTCAAAGATTTGTTTAAATGATGCAAATGGGTATTTGCTAAATGCTGACGGCAAACAATAAAGTATTATAATGTTTGCCTTGCTATTACTAATAATATAAAAGCAATTGTTATAATTATTTTTTGTATACATTTTAATTCCTTTGTTTAACCGTTCTATCTGATTATTAGACAGACTTCTATCCGTATTAGACTGAACTGTTAATGACAACTGTGAACTAGAGGGAGAATGTGAGCGCTGTGTGCTCAGGCGCTGCCGTTCTCAGCATCGTCAAAATAAAAGTCCCGCCTCGAACACATCGGCCAAACAGAAAACTTATCGGCCGATGCCGATATTTGAAAAATGGCAAATATCGGTCGATATATCGGCCATGGCGATATATCGGTCGACCACTAATCCACAGTTCTTGTTTTCTTTTATTTATTAAAAACTTGACCCTCTAACACTAGCACTCTCTATTCTATTTTTATAATATCTACTTGTTTTATTTTTATTTATTTTAAAAAACTTGACCCTCTAACACTAGCGAACTCTATTCTATTTCCAGTCTATCTACTTTTCTACTATATATACTAGTTTTCTATTTACGCATCACGCAAAAAAACTTGACCCTCTAACACTAGCATTTTCTTTTCCTTTTCTATTCTATCTGCTTGTTTCTTTTTATTTATTATGAAAATATAATAACTTGGCCTTCTAACAATAGCTCTGTCTTCTATTTCTATTCTATCTACTCTTCATTCTTTTTATTTATTATAAAAAAAATCCTTGCTATGTGTACTGCATTAGACTAACTGAGACTTGTCACAGCACTTGTATATTGTTGCACTTTTGTTGTTTCGATTGCTTCTATTGTCTTCAGTTGTAAGTCGCTTTGGATAAAAGCGTCTGCAACATGATTAAATGCAAATGTAAAATATTTTTAGACGCAAAGGGATAGTTCACCCAAAAATGAAAATTCTGTCATCAGATTTACTCACTCTCAAGTTTTTGAAAACCTGTATGAGTTTCTTTCTTTTGATGAAGACAAAAGAAGATATTTAGAAGAATGTGGGTAACCAAACAGTTTGTGGTTTGACTAACATAGGATTTCTTTATACTGTGGAAGTCAGTGGGGACCAACAACTTTGGTTTGGTTTGGTTACCAACATTATTCTAAATATCTTCTGTTGTGTTCAACAGAGGAAAGTCATGCATGTTTGGAGTAACTTGAGAGTGAGTAAAAGATGAGAGAATTTTAATTTTTGGGTGAGTTATACCTTTGAAGTCAGAAGTTCAGGGTTTGAATTTTCTTGATCAATGATCCACATCAACACTATCGATCACTGCCGTTTCTCATATCTTGCTTAAGCCCCTCTACCAGCACCAATATCCCCCTGATGCGTGTGGTCCAATCCGTCAAACACACCAAGCGGAGGAGCTCCACTGTGGTCAAAGAAGGATGGATGGTGCACTACACCAGTCGAGACAATCTTGTGAGATTTTATTTCATATTCACACATTTATTTATTTACGTGGTTTATGCACTTTGATAGGAAAGCATCTGCTATGGGCATAACTGTGCTACAATGATGAAAAATTGTTAACTACAACTACTACTTTGTGTTGGCCATTTTTCAGTTGCTCAGCTGTTTTCATGATAGTATGCAGTAGCTTTTCCATTAACAAGCTTTTTTTGTGGTGTAGTGTGACAAATTATGATGGGTGACTTATTAATTTTAGTGAATTGGTTTGTTTGGACAGTTAATGTCACAAACTGGTTCAAAATACAGATTCAGAGACTAATTTGAGTCATCAGTAATGTTCCCAGAGCTCTCTTTCAGTGCGTTCTTGTTTCAGTGAAGTTACTCCTAAGCCAGATAAATAACTCCTATGATTTATTAAATAATATAATCTGATGTAAATTTTTTGTGAAATTTTGCGTAGTAGTTCAATCAAAAATAACAATTCTGTCATCATTTATTTATCCTCATGTTGTTTCAAACCTGCATGATCTTCTATTTCTCTGAGGCAAATTGCAGTTTCATATAATAACTAGCATAAACCTTACACTAAGACTTCTTATACATCTTGATGGCATCATAATTAATTTGCATTAAACGCCCTTTATATCAATATGTGTTTTCTCACAACTTTCCTGAGTTTTGAAATTAGTCAAACCTGTTTTGTCCTCAGAGAAAGAGACACTACTGGAGACTGGACAGCAAGAGTCTGACTCTGTTTCAGAATGACTCAGGAGCCAAATATTACAAAGTAGGTATTAAAAATATTATATTTCTGTTTTCTATTAGAAGTATTCTACTTATATTTACTAAAATATATTTACTAATTGTTGAGGTTTTTGTTTAAATGATATTCTCTGTTGATGAAAAAAAACATTGACATTCATGTGTATATTTTAATGTTAACGAGAACAACCTTTAGAATAACCCCAGAAATCATAATATTGCTCATATACTTCTAACGAAACTGATTATGCTGCAGTCCACGTTTGATCTTTGTAATGTCAAAACAGTATAATTAATTGCTCATCTAGAGCATTTCACACAGCTAAAGGCAGTAGTATTTTCCCCTCTCACATACACCACTGAGGTGTCTGGCAAGTACCACAGAATACCCCTCCTCCTCTGCTTCAGCTAAAAGCCATTCAGTAAGAGGCAGGAAGTGTATCAGATACACTGTGTAGTTATATGGTTAATGCAACTATGTTACTGTATTGAACAAAATCAATATAATAACTTTATTCTAGGACTTGAATAGCACTACATTTCTGGGTTGTATCATACAGTATGTGTTTGTACAGGTTTACTTATAGTGGTACAGCTAGTATGGTGGCATTTTAATGCTTTACTTTTTTCAGATCTTCAAGCATATGTGTTCACATGTAAGTAAATTAAAATATAATGTGATTATTGAATCTCAAAAATTTGCAATTTAATTAGACAAATACACTTAAAAATAAGGTGTAAGATTTACTTTTAACCATTTTCACTTAGAAATTTCTAGTAAATATCACAAATAATTACAAAGAATCAGCAAGTAGCATTGAATTGACAGTGTAATTTTTAAATAGAAAGGCTAGAATAGTGTGTATATATATATATATATATATATATATATATATATATATATATATATATATATGTATATATATATATATATATGTATATGTATATATGTTATGAGGTGCCAAACAGGAAATAATTATAAAAAAATCTGAATATATAGTTATAAGTATGAATATATAAATGTAAATCTGACTATATAGTTATAAGTCTGAATATATAAATGTAAATCTGAATATATAGTTATAAGTCTGAATATATAGAAGTGAATCTGAATATATAGAAGTAAATCTGAATATATAGTTATAAATCTGAATATATAGAAGTAAATCTGAATATATAGTTATAAGTCTGAATATATAAATGTAAATCTGAATATATAGTTATAAGTCTGAATATATAAATGTAAATCTGAATATATAGTTATAAATCTGAATATACAGAAGTAAATCTGAATATATAGAAGTAAATCTGAATATATAGTTATAAGTCTGAATATATAAATGTAAATCTGAATATATAGTTATAAGTCTGAATATATAAATGTAAATCTGAATATATAGTTATAAGTCTGAATATATAGAAGTGAATCTGAATATATAGAAGTAAATCTGAATATATAGTTATAAATCTGAATATATAGAAGTAAAACTGAATATATAGTTATAAGTCTGAATATATAAATGTAAATCTGAATATATAGTTATAAGTCTGAATATATAAATGTAAATCTGAATATATAGTTATAAGTCTGAATATATAGAAGTAAATCTGAATATATAGTTATAAATCTGAATATATAGAAGTAAATTTGAATATATAGTTATAAGTCTGAATATATAAATGTAAATCTGAATATATAGTTATAAGTCTGAATATATAAATGTAAATCTGAATATATAGTTATAAGTCTGAATATATAGAAGTAAATCTGAATATATAGTTATAAATCTGAATCTATAGAAGTAAAACTGAATATATAGTTATAAGTCTGAATATATAGAAGTAAATCTGATTATATTCTTATAAACCTGAATATATAGTTATAAGTCTGAATATATAAATGTAAATCTGAATATATTCTTATAAATCTGAATATACAGTTATAAGTCTGAATATATAAATGTAAATCTGAATATATAGTTATAAGTCTGAATATATAAATGTAAATCTGAATATATAGAAGTACACCTGAATATATAGTTATAAATCTGAATATATAAATGTAAATCTGAATATATAGTTATAAGTCTGAATATATAAATGTAAATCTGAAAATATAGTTATAAGTCTGAATATATAAATGTAAATCTGAATATATTCTTATAAATCTGAATATATAGTTATAAGTCTGAATATATAGATGTAAATCTGAATATATAGAAGTGAATCTGAATATATAGAAGTACATCTGAATATATAGTTATAAGTCTGAATATATAAACGTAAATTGTGAATATATGGAGGTAAATCTGAATGTATAGTTACAAATCTAACACTAACACTAGTTTTCTATTTTCTATTCTATCTACTTGTTTCTTTAAAAAAAAAAACACTAGGTTTCTTTATTCTATATTCTATCTGCTTGCTACGTGTACTGCGTTAGGCTAACTGAGACTTGTCATAGTGCTTGCATGTTGTTGCTGTTTTGTTGGTTTTGATTGCTTCTGTTGTCCTCATTTGTAAGTCGCTTTGGATAAAAGCGTCTGCTAAATGACTAAATGTTAATATAATATAAATATATGTGACACGATCTGGGAAAACCCGTCGGATGTCGCGCTGGGACATTTTCAGGAAATTCGAAAAATAAGTCGAATGTCAATTTTTTTTGTCAAAATTAGGTTTTTATTAAAATATTATTCTATAACATCTTGTCTATCGTCTCTGAAAATATCTTGGCAAAATTCACTTGTTTAGTACAGAAAAATAGCGATATATTGCAGCAAGCAGAAAAGACTGTGTCTTTCTCTTATGTTAAGGACGCGCTGAGGAGGTGCTTTCTCTTAACACCACAAAAACTGTTAACCTATCAAAATAAACCACGTAACATATATAATAAAGTTGGATCAATGCACATTTCCCGCCAGTCCTGTGTAAACTATGGCATGCAAAGTTTGTTTGTTTGTTTATTTATTTATTTATTTATTAAGTAAATAATAATTTATTAAGTATTAAGTATATTATGATATGGCGGAACACGGGAGAACAGTCTGAAGTAACATTAGCTGCTCACTTAAACGATCTTGCACATCTCAGTCTGCTCAATCTTGGTGATGGTAGTGCCCTACATGATGTTATAATGGACTATTTCGCATCCAGAGATGAATAATTGGAAGATGAAGTTACTAAAGAGGAAGAGTCCGATGACAGTCTGTTAGCCTATATGCACAGGTGCGCGAACAGTTCTAAATGTAAACTACAAGGTAGCTACACTATTGGTGCTATCTAAACATACAAGGGGTGATCAAAAGTTCAGAGTCTATGCCCATCATGATAAACAACGGAAAACTGTCCTCTTCAGGGTAACGTTAGTCTGTTTGTGTATTGATGCAGAATAGCGCTCCTGACAGACAGCTCTCATTAAACCCATGAAGTGAAAGTGAAACCCGTCTCCCTTTAAACCAGTTTTTCTCAAAATTCCATTCCTGAAAATAATAGCTATCAGCCAACTTCAGATAGCCATAACTTTTGTTACTTTCAAGCTATGGACAAAATAAAAACAGTTTTGGAAATTTCACCATGTGTTGGGTTTTCCTATATCGCATCACATATTCAGATTTACATTTATACATTCAGATTTATAACTATATATTCAGATTTACTTCTATATATTCAGATTTACTTCTATATATTCAGATTTATAACTATATATTCAGATTTACTTCTCTATATTCAGATTTATAACTATATATTCAGATTTACTTCTATATATTCAGAATTACTTCTATATATTCAGACTTATAACTATATATTCAGATTTACTTCTATATATTCAGATTTATAACTATATATTCAGATTTACTTCTATATATTCAGAATTACTTCTATATATTCAGACTTATAACTATATATTCAGATTTACATTTATATTTTCAGAATTACTTCAATATATTCAGACTTATAACTATATATTCAGATTTACTTCTATATATTCAGATTTATAACTATATATTCAGATTTACTTCTATATATTCAGACATAACTATATATTCAGATTTACTTCTATATATTCAGATTTATAACTATATATTCAGATTTACATTTATATATTCAGACTTATAACTATATATTCAGATTTACATTTATATATTCAGACTTATAACTATATATTCAGATTTACATTTATATATTCAGACTTATAACTATATATTCAGATTTACTTCTCTATATTCAGATTTATAACTATATATTCAGATTTACTTCTATATATTCAGAATTACTTCTATATATTCAGACTTATAACTATATATTCAGATTTACATTTATATATTCAGACTTATAACTATATATTCAGATTTACTTCTATATATTCAGATTTATAACTATATATTCAGATTTACTTCTATATATTCAGATTTATAACTATATATTCAGATTTACTTCTATATATTCAGATTTATAACTATATATTCAGATTTACTTCTCTATATTCAGATTTATAACTATATATTCAGATTTACTTCTATATATTCAGAATTACTTCTATATATTCAGACTTATAACTATATATTCAGAATTACTTCTATATATTCAGACTTATAACTATATATTCAGATTTACTTCTATATATTCAGAATTATTTCTATATATTCAGACTTATAACTATATATTCAGATTTACTTCTATATATTCAGATTTATAACTATATATTCAGATTTACTTCTATATATTCAGACATAACTATATATTCAGATTTACTTCTATATATTCAGATTTATAACTATATATTCAGATTTACATTTATATATTCAGACTTATAACTATATATTCAGATTTACATTTATATATTCAGACTTATAACTATATATTCAGATTTACTTCTATATATTCAGATTTACTTCTGTATATTCAGATTTATAACTATATATTCAGATTTACTTCTACATATTCAGACTTATAACTATATATTCAGATTTACATTTATATATTCAGACTTATAACTATATATTCAGATTTACATTTATATATTCATATTTATAACTATATATTCAGATTTACATTTATATATTCAGATTTTTATATAATTATTTCCTGTTTGGCACCTCATAATATGTATATGTATGTATATATATGCTTAGAGTATGTTTTAGAAACATTTATGTTTTAAGATAAGTGGACAGCTTAAAATATGTACACTACCATTCAAAAGTTTATTTTTATAAGCATTTAATACATGTATATACACAATAAGTAATAAGTACATTGTATCAAATGATTAATTTAAATGCTTGTACATAGTAATTAGACACTTAATATGTGGTATGTCCAATATAATATAAGTATGTCCAAACTTTCTGTTCACCAAAGAATGCTGAAAAAAAAAAAATGTATCATGGTTTCCACAAAAATATGAAGTAGCACAACTGTGACACTGAGGACTGGAGTAATGATGCTGAAAATTCAACTTCGCATCACAGGAATAAATTAGATTTCAAAATATTTTCAAATAGAAAACAGTTCTTTTAAATTGTAATAATATTTCACAATATTACTGTTTTTACTGTATTTTTGATCAAATATACACAACCTTGGTGGGCAGTAGAGGCTTCTTTTGAAAACATAAAAAAAAATAAATAAAAAACCAGACAGACCTCATACTTTTGAATGGTAGTGTATGTATTTTGGCTCCCCTTTGGAAATGAGCCATGATTATATCATCAGTAACATTCACACATCTGGGGATGTGAAGGTCATATTGCCATAGAAAAATCAGTAGAAAATCTAAATATTTTTAATGCTCATCGGACTAGTGTGTTTCTGTGAAAGTTTCTGTAGCAGCTCCAGTGTTCCCAGCTGTAAAACTAAAGTCAGGAAACCTCACCCCCCTGGGTGAGACTTCAGGGTGTGTTTAAGACTGTTTTACACACCACTTTATTATCAGCTTGGCAGTTAGCTCGGATCTTAAATTCTAAAACATACTACTTCTTTGAAATTTTGACAAGAAAATATATTCTAGGCAAGCTTATTTGGCTTTGTTAGATTCACTATTACTAAAGCACTACATAATTCTAAAGAATAACAGTTTGTTAACAAAAACCGTCTCCATTTCTGTCCTTCGCTTTATTGTAAAGTTCTCAATTTTGAAGTAGTCTATAAGAAATCACTCTTTTCAACACATTGAGTAGTGCTGGGTGGTATGACCAAAAATTTATATCACGGTATTTTTCAAAATTATACCGGTTTGACGGTATATGACGGTATTTATTTTTTTCATGCATGACCGGGTGTTAACCACATTTTGTACTGATTGAGAGAGGAAATACTGCAGTAGATTGACTTAGAATGCCCTGTTTTACTGTCATGATGAGTGAATATTGTTGAAAAATTCCACACTAAATAGTGACTAAACACGACCCATAAATACTTAAACAGGAGTCACTCTCATTTATAATAGCGACATCGTCTGATAAAATCAACATGCATCTATGCTAAAGAGCGGCTATGCAGTGGTTTTGGCTATATTACTTTTTTGTCTCATGCAGCGCACTGCCTGCGTCTGAGTAACAAACAAACAAAAAAAATAAATAAATAAAAAAGTGCATAATATTAACAGATGATCTATGCTCATATTTATAATTCCAAACAGTCAGTAAATGTCATGTGCTTGGAAACGCTGTTTTGTACTCATATATTGATGAGTCTGCTGCTGTACGGCCAGCTGAATGCGGTGCTTCTCTGCTGCTCGCTGCACAGAACAGACACCGAGATACTGGACCGGGAGAGTCAGACCTCGCACTCACGGGGCAGTACTGGCAACATCTTCCAACTGAAAGATGGCTAAGGTTTATCCAAAAAAGTCGCTAGGTTTGTTAGTATGTATATTCTATGGAAAAAAAGCAACTAAAAGGTCTGAATGTTACTAAATCGAGTGCTGAAGTCACGCTCGTGTGTGAGAGACGCGGGAGCTGATGGCAGGGCGCGGTGGATATTTGTGGCTGAGTTCACGTTCCACTAATTCTACAGCTTCAGTTTCGGAACTTTCACGCTTAGTAACACATACAGGTGTGTCCTCGCCACAGTGCAACAGTGAAAAGAGACCCCTCTCAAACAGTGTTTGAACGACATACACCGGTATTGCGGTATTTTTAAAATTCATATCATAAGAAAAATAAACACCGGTATTCGGTATGAACCGGTATACCGCCCAGCACTGAGTAATGTATTCCCAAAGCAACCAATGCTTTATACTTAAAGTATAGTGTAAGACATGATCGTGCATTTGATTTTCATCTATAACTTAACAGAACCAGTCAGGTTTGCACATTTGGAAATCATAGTGTTCTCTTTTGAAGATAGAAGCCCTGTACTTTTGGTTTTTGGGTAAGGGGGTTCCAGGCCTTTCTCGGGATAACCACAGCCCACCCCCTTAAGTGTGACCACCTCCTACATAATGTATCGGTGGCTAGAGTAAGACTTGCCTACACACTCATACACCTATGCACGCGAGCGCTGCCCTGTAATCATGGAGCTCTTCATAGGGTTGGGTCACATGATTCACCCACCAAACCACAAGCACTTCATCTCATATTCAGAGGAGACCGCAGGCGCAGCATTTGCGCTGATTGGCCACAGCTACTGTTTTTCCTGTCTCATCTGAGAGCAAGTTTGGGGGCTGGGCAGAAGGTGGACTCTTAAGAGACTGTCATAATCAGACTTGGCACACTAGGCTCTGCGTCGTCAGTGAAGATTGAAGCTTAACCCTGGACTACAAGCTCGGGCTGCATTGTCAGACGGCTATTTTTGATATGTGCGATGAGGAACATTTGAGAGTATCTTTTTGAACCTGGAGGAACCACATGGACTTGGAAAGTGACAGCCTTTTATATCCTGGTCACTTCGACACCATAGAGTTGATGAACTCTGTGAGGCAAACTTTAAACTGGACTGGACATTTTAATTCAACACCATTTGGATTAATTTAATGACTCATTTCCAGGCTCAAAGAGCAGGTTTAATTGGTTAAACGATCTTATCTAGCTGTCACTGAGTCAGCGTCTAAATTTCTGACTCATTGTCTGACCCACAGGAGATTCCCCTGTCAGAGATCTTGCAGGTGGAGGTTGCGCACGACTTCAGTAGTTTAGCCCTGGGGGGCAATCCGCACTGCTTCGAGGTCATCACCTCCACCATGGTGTACTACGTAGGGGAGAACACCGGCGGCCCCCATCTCCACATCCACAACCCTGTGCTGGCTGCCGGTGGCGTGGGGCTGGAGGTGGCCCAGGGCTGGGAGAGGGCCATCCGCCAGGCCCTGATGCCCGTCCCAGTAACACCACAGCCCAGCGTGGGCGCCGCTGCAGGACAGAGTAAAGATCACAGTGAGTAGCAAAGTCAGAACTCTACATTTCACAAGTCTTTTAAAAACATATGAGGTGAAACTTTATTTTCATCCATAAAACAGAAAAGGAGATATTTAACAGAATGTACATACTGCTATTTTACATACAATTGTTAAATTATACCAAAAAGAACAAAAAAATGTGCAAAAATGTCAGGAATTGTTAGTACAAAGAAACAGCAAGTAACACGTTGAATTAAAGATTAAATTTTGAAGTACTGAACTAGTATTTTCTTGTTGTAACTTAGTTTTATTTACAATTTTGAAAAATATTAGTTTACTGTGTTTGTTTCAAGCCATATGATAGTTTTCCACAAAGAAAAGACCGGAATTGTAGATTTTGAGCACCTGGCAGTTCATGACACATGAAGTTTGAGCGTTATTTCTTTTTAGGCAAACTGTCTCTTTAAGCTCACCCAAAAATGAAAATTCTGTCAACATTTACTCACGCTCAAGTTGTGTGAGACCTGTTTGAGTTTCTTTCTTCTGTTGAACACAAAAGATCAAGTTTACATTATTTAGTAAACTGATTATATATAAAAATATATATCAAACACAATTAATGTAACCATTTTAAAGGAAAAAAGGATGTTTTGCACGACTGTGTGCGTACCGCATTGAAATCTCTTTCATGCTTAAACTCACAAGACTTAAAAACATATGAGAATGATAAACTTTCTTGAGGAAGCAGCACTAGCCCGATCGTTCATATAGGTGATTAGTTAAACACTGGAGCGTCCTGTTAATAGCAGGTAAGCTAATTGTGTTAAACATATAAAATATACCACTACTGGTAAACGAGCCAGTATATTGCAAATATGTCTGAAAGGTCTGACATAATAAGATGCGATATGAATGATATTGTATGAAGCGTTGTTTGTTTACATCATGATGCACTTTGCATGTAGAAAACAATGTTTGGGATACCGCAAATAAAAACTTTGTAATGTAGACAGTTTGATGTTGGATATTCATCCAAATTATGGTGAAAACCAAAAACATTTGTGTTAAAATAACATTTGTATGTTCAAAAACTAAAGAAATGCTTATATTACTTCACTGGCCAGCGGAGAAAATCAACCATGTGACGTCACACGCTGTGGTATTCCAAGATGACAGCGCCCTTGCTCCAAAAGCTATAACAAAACTTCCTTTTTATTTAAAATGGTTACATTAATCATGTTATATATATATATATATATATATATATATATATATATATATATAATATAACCCTGTGCTGGCTGCCGGTGGCGTGGGGCTGGAGGTGGCCCAGGGCTGGGAGAGGGCCATCCGCCAGGCCCTGATGCCCGTCCCAGTAACACCACAGCCCAGCGTGGGCGCCGCTGCAGGACAGAGTAAAGATCACAGTGAGTAGCAAAGTCAGAACTCTGCATTTCACAAGTCTTTTAAAAACATATGAGGTGAATCTTTATTTTCATCCATAAAACAGAAAAGGAGATATTTAACAGAATGTACATACTGCTATTTTACATAAAATTGGTAAATTCTACCAAAAAGAACAAAAAAATAGTCCATATGACTAGTGCAAAAATGTCAGGAATTGCTAGTACAAAGAAACAGCAAGTAACACGTTGAATTAAAGTATGTTCAAACATTTACATTTACATTTAGTCATTTAGCAGATGCTTTTATCCAAAGCGACTTACAAATGAGGACAATAGAAGCAATCAAAACCAACAAAAGAGCAACAACATGCAAGCGATATGACAAGTCTCGGTTAGCCTAACGCAGTACACGTAGCAAGGTTTTTTTTTGTTTTTTTTTAAAACAAGTAGATAGAATATAGAAAAGAAAGCTAGTGTTTTAGTTTAAGAAAGCTAGCAGTTAGAGAATAAATACGCAAATGATAGAGGGTCAAGTGTGTGTGTGTGTGTTTTGTTTTGTTTTTTTTTAATAAAAATAAAGGAGATAGATAAAATAAAATTAGAAAAGAGAATGCTAGAGTTAGAGGGTCAAATAAAGATGGAAGAGATGGGTTTTTAGCCGTTTCTTGAAGATGGCTAAGGATTCAGCTGCTCGGATTGAGTTGGGCAGGTCATTCCACCAGATGGGAACAGTTAATGAAAAAGTCAGAGAAAGTGATTTTGTGCCTCTTTGGGAAGGCACAATAATGCGGCGTTCACTTGCAGAACGCAAGCTTCTAGAGGGCACATAGGTCTGAAGTACTGAATTTAGGTAAAGGGGTGCAGAGCCAAAGGTGGTTTTGTATGCAAACATTAATGCCTTGAATTTTATGCGAGCCGCTATTGGTAGTCAGTGCAAATTAATGAACAGAGGTGTGACGTGCGTTCTTTTCGGCTCATTAAAGATAAATCTTGCAGCGGCATTTTGGATTAAGTGTAGAGGTTTGATGGAATTGGCTGGAAGACCTGCCAAGAGAGCATTGCAATAGTCAAGTCTGGACAGAACAAGAGCTTGAACAAGGAGTTGTGTTGCATATTCTGAAAGAAAGGGCCTGACCTTCCTAATATTATATAAAGCAAATCTGCAGGACCGGGCAGTTTTAGCAATGTGGTCTGAGAAATTCAGCTTATCATCAATCACAACTCCAAGGTTTCTGGCTGTTTTTGAAGGAGTAATGGTTGATGAGCCTAACTGGAAGGTGAAATTGTGATGAAGTGATGGGTTTGCTGAAACTACAAGCAGTTCTGTCTTAGCTAGGTTGAGTTGAAGGTGATGGTCCTTCATCCAGCAAGAAATGTCTGTTATACATGCTGAGATGCGAGCAGTTATCGTCGCATCATCAGGATGGAATGAGAGGTAGAGTTGAGTGTCATCAGCATAGCAGTGATATGAAAAGCCATGTTTCTGAATGACAGAACCTAATGATGCTATGTAGACAGAGAAGAGAACTGGTCCAAGGACTGAGCCCTGAGGCACCCCAGTAGCTAGATGTTGCGACATGGATACTTCACCTCTCCAAGATACCTTGCAAGATCTATCTGAGAGGAAGACTCAAACCACTGGAGAGCAGTTCCTGAGATGCCCTTTCTCAATAGGGTTGACAGGAGGATCTGGTGGTTGACCGTATCAAAAGCAGCGGATAGATCCAGCAAGATAAGTAATGAAGACTTGGAAGCCGCTCTTGCAAGTCTTAGGGCTTCAACAACTGAGAGCAAGGCAGTTTCGGTTGAATGTCCACTTCTGAAGCCAGATTGGTTACTGTCCTGGAGGTTGTTCTGTGAGAGAAAGACAGAGACTTGGTTGAACACAACTCGTTCAAGTGTTTTTGCAATGAAAGGTAGAAGGGAAACCGGTCTATAGTTCCCTAAAAGAGTTGGGTTAAGAGTGGGTTTCTTAAGAAGTGGGGTTATACGAGCCTGTTTAAATGCTGAGGGAAAATCTCCAGTGTGAAGGGATGTGTTAACGATGTGAGTGAGTGCAGGTACAACTGCAGGAGAAATGGCTTGAAGGAAATGGGATGGAATAGGATCAAGCGGACAAGTAGTAGGATGACTGGAAAGGATGAGTTTAGAGACTTCTGCCTCAGAGAGTGGAGAGAAGGATGTGAACGAGTGTATTTTGATGGTAAGATGTGTTTGACAGTTTGTGGTGTGGAGAATTGTGCAGTGAGGTTAGTAATTTTATTAATGAAGAATGTGGCAAAGTCGTCAGCTGTTAGAGTTGATGAAGGAGGGGGAGGAGGAGGACAAAGGAGGGAGGAGAATGTTTTAAAGAGCATGCGAGAGTTAGGCGAATTGTTAATTTTGTCGTGATAGTATGTTCTTTTAGCAATAGAGACATTAGCAGAAAAGTCAGAGAGGAGTGATCGATATAAATTAAGGTCAGTAGGATTTTGTGATTTGCACCATATCCTCTCTGCAGGCCTGAGCTTAGAACGATGTTTGCGGAGAACGTCAGATAGCCAAGGGGCAGAAGGGGGGGTACAGGCTGGCCTGGAAGATAAAGGGCAGAAAGTATCTAAACAAGATGTCAGAGTGGAACAGAATCATCAACAGTATCAGTAGCACTGTTAGCATCAAGAGATGATAACTGTATAGAGGGAGGAAGCGAAGATGAAACCATAGCAGATAACCGGGAGGGTGAGAGTGAGCGTAAGTTACGTCGAAAAGTGACATGTGGAGGGGTATGTGTTGTGTCAGGAATCACGTCGAGGTTAAGAGTGAGGAGGAAGTGATTCGAGGTGTGCAGTGGAATAACCAGCACATGATCAGAGGAGCAGTGTCGTGTGTAAATAAGGTCCAGTTGGTTGCCTGATTTGTGAGTAGCCGTAGTTAACACTTCTCTTGAGATCAAAAGAGGCAAGCAGAGTGTGGAAGTCTGCAGCCTGAGGTTTATCGAGGTGGATGTTGAAGTCTCCAAGTATAACTAAGGGAGTACCATCCTCAGGAAAGGTTGAGAGCAACACATCTAATTCTTCCACGAAGTTACCTAGTGGTCCTGGAGGTCGATAAACAACTACAAAATGGATTTTTAGAGGGTAGGTAATAGTAACTGAATGTGATTCAAAGGAGCTGTTGATGCACAGAGATGGTAAAGGAGTAAATTTCCGATTATTAGAAATGAGCAGACCAGTACCTCCACCTCTTCCAGTTAAACGGGGGGTATGGGAAAAGGAGAAATTATTGGAGAGAGCTGCAGGTGTAGCATTGTCCTCTGGTTTGATCCAAGTCTCTGTCAGGGCCATGAGGTTTAGCCTTGAATGACTAGTAATGGAAGTAATGAAATCAGCTTTGTTGACAGCAGACTGACAATTCCAGAGACCAATAGAAAAAGAAAGTAGTGTATTAGCAGACATAGGCAAAGTGCGCAGGTTGTTAGGATTGCGCTGCCTACAGTGTGTGATGCGAGGTTTGCGAGTGGTAGTGATAGTAGTGATCTGAAAACACATAGTAAGAATTAGTTATAAAACAGAAGTAATAGGAAAGAGGATAAATAAAAAGTGATACTTATATCCCTTGCCGGTGTCCCTGCCCGGTGGAGTCGCACGGTAGAGTCGATGGTCTTTACACTCTTCGGTCTTCACGCGACGAGGGCTTCACACGAGGGCTGCCGCGACCACTGCCGCGGTAAACTAAACTTGTTTATACCCGTCTAACAAATCACCAACTGAATTCAGCTGAGCACACTTTCCTGTTAAATCACAATAAATGGCCAAGCAAGCACAGATACTGACAAGGTACGCGATACAGTACGAGACCAAACGCGATTTCAGCACCATATATATATATATATATATATTAATTAAAGTGGAAATCAGTTTACTAAATAATGTAAGCTTGACTGACTGCTTCACTTCCACTTTAAAGAATGTTGGTAACCAAACAGTTGACCGTACTCACAGACTTCCATAGTATGGAAAAAAATAAATAAATAATTAAAAAAAGCACAATACTATGGACGTCAATGGCTACTGTCATTTTTGGGTGAGCATTTTACACCTTATGAAATGGTTCTCCAAACAGGTTAATAAAAATGTTCTGTTCAACATTTGGGTGCAGACATGATTCACAATTATTTGTCGAAGAATTATTATACACCAAAAAAGATAATAAGGGCAAATCAAAGATCAATCAATATATCTCTTAATTATTAATGAAGACCTGCATTATTTAAAATAACTTTCAAAAGTTGGGGTCAGTATGTTTTTGAACGACATGAATACTTTTATTCAGCAAGGATGCATTAAATTGATCGAAAGTGACAGTAAAGTGAGTATTTTAAATAAGTGCTGTTATTCAGTGTTGCATCAGAGGACTGCATTAAATTTTAAAATATTCACATAGAAAGCAGTTATTTTAAACTGTAATAATATTACACAATATTACCTTTTTACTGTATTTTTGATCAAATAAATGCAGCCTTGGTGAGAAGAGACAAATCTTACCGACCTCAAACTTTTGAACAGTAGTGTAATGCCATGACATTAAATTTGCCAAGTTACTGCTACTGCAATTTACTGTATACAATGATTTTAGCCAGTCCCCTGTACTTTACAAAGGATAAACATAAAAGCACATCTAAAGAAAATTAGCAACACACAATATTCAAAATACTGTACAAAACTGCAGATGCAACATAAGTCAGCAGCACAGTCCCAAATGATGTTTGGATGTATGGATCAGCATGTGTGCGATAAATCATTGAAACAGAATGAAGTTGGAAGTTAAAATGTCCAAACAAGCAGTCATTGATGAAGCAATGGTACAAACTGAGATAGCCGTGAATAGTGACTTTCAGGCAGATTTGCAGCTGTATTCTGGAGAGTAAATGGCTGAGCTTAAGTATTTAATATCCTGATGCACCTCTATTTAATTGTGTTGAGAGACAGAAGATTAAAGAGGTTTGACAGGTCTGGATTAATGAAAGCTGTTTAGTTATGAAACAAACACACTTTTGATTCAGTATTCAGAGGAGATTTCAGCCCAGAGATGAGTGACATACTTAATTAAGGGCTCGTCTGTAGGAAAATCCAACCCAAAAAAATAAACAGAAAAAGCACAAAGTGTCCCTTCACAGAATTACAATGTAGCTCACGCTTGTCATTTACAATTTATTATATATTTCAGATAGGATATGTTTGAATTATTCTCACATTTTGCACAGCCAAACAGGAATAGGACTGTGGAAAATATGTTTCAGCAATCAAATTGCTAAATGACCAGCCTCATGATAACTCATAATGTGTTGCAAGTATTGGATGTGATACCAATGTAAAAAAAAAAAAAAAAAAAGAAAAGAAAAAGAAGTATTTATCTGCCTCGTATGTTCCTACATACAGATTTGACGTTTGAACATTACCTAGATGAAATGCCAAAGCTAATCCAAATGTGCATTGTTTTGTGTGTGCGTGTGTATTGCAGAGGAACTGTCCATCAGCATTTCTGTATCTAACAGTCAAATCCAGGAAAATGTGGTGAGTGTCTGACTGTGTTTACCGACAATATTTCACAACTACACACTCTCTTTATTCACACTTCTGCATGTACGGTCATGTTCACGGTCAAGCCACACCACAAGAGAATTATGAAGAACTGAGAGAGGAAATAAAAAAAAAATTGGGGTTATTAATTTAACAGTTGACTGAGAAATTGTATTTGGATTAAATGTCCCGGTGAAATTATATTTGATTTTAATATTTGTTTATTTTTTGCTCCATCTTTAGGACATCAGCTCAATCTATCAGATCTTTGCTGATGAAGTGTTGGGTTCTGGTCAGTTTGGCATCGTTTATGGAGGTATACTTTAAAAAATAATTCAGTGGCTTTGTGAATATACCAGTACAAATAACTATACTACCTTAATAAAATCTCTGGATATCACTTAAGTGATTGTTTGAGTTGGACATACCAAACTCAATGCCTATAAATCCAGCAGTTTGTTTTGTTTTAAATTTACATCTATTATTTACATATATTTCATAAAAACAAACTATCATTTGATGTACAAATTATATTTTTAATATATACTTAATATTTTTTGTTAAATCTGAATAAAAAATATTTGAGACTGGAGAAATTATACTGATCAGTTTCAAGAACTACAATTATTACTTATTTCATAAGTAATTTTCTTCATCTTTAACCACAGCTTAAGAAATTGAGTAAGCTGGACACAATGAACAATCGCACAAAGAGAGGGAAATCTGCTTTTCCCAGCATGCTTTGATATGGACTGTATAAGGAGAGGAAATGTTGAAATTAGGTGCTATTTTGTTTGTTTGTTTGTTTGTTTGTTTGTTTCACTCATAAATATTGGTTTTAAAATTGGCTTACTCATGTATTTGAGTTACCTTAATTCATTGGGTCTACTCAGTTTTGTGATGGTACCAATTTACTACTTTTATAAGGTGTATTTCATTCATTTCAAAGCTTTATATATTACTCAGTATTGTTAAGTGTACAATAAAAACATTTCATCCAAAAAAAATAAATACATCATAGTTTAAGTTTTATAGTGGGTACAGAGGAAAATGGAGTATTCTTTATTACATTACATTACATTACATTATATTATTGATGGGTACCGAAACCCGGTATTTAATTGGTCCCGGGGCTAAATTATGCAAGACCGGAGTATCGATAAGCTCTGACGTTAACGGTTCTGCTATCGGTACTGGAGAAATTAAGAAAACACACATACATTTATTATTGCTATATATACATTATCTTGCAAATTCTATCTCACCAGAGTCGCCAGCTGTTTTTATATGCAATAATATTCAAACATTTGTCTATGATGCATTTTTGCTACACTGAAAAAAATGACTCATTGGATTTACTCAATTTTTTTTAAGGTAAGTGGTTGCAATCAATTTATTTTAGCTACATTTAAATAAATTTAGTTGAAAGTTAGTCAACTAAATTTGTTTATTTAAATGTAGCTAAAATAAATTGATTGCAACCACTTACCTTAAAAAAAATGAGTAAATCCAATGAGTCATTTTTTTCAGTGTATTCGCAATTCAGAAGCGAGATCGCGCTCATGCGGAGGAGCTTCAGCACGCGCAACATGAAAGCCCTGTTTAATTATGATAGAAGAAAGAACTAAACATTCAAACGTCTGCTTACACTTTAGGCCTGTGGCTGTTTTATTAAGCTAATTTAGTTTCTTTATTTCGATTTTGGCTTCTAAGGATTATAGCCGCGTTTCTTCTTTACACAGCGGTGCGCATTCGTTCCTCCCTAAAACCCAAACTTAAAGTCAGAATCAGCACAATCAGTGATTGTTGTAAAATGCCATCTTTACTGTTGCTAAATTGCGGGATATGTTTGATAATAAAATGTTGAAAGCACAAAATATGGCAAAATGGCCGGCTTGGAAAGTATTCACTTAAACACAGTTTATGTCGTAAGTGGACGAGAACAGTTGGGAGAAAATCCGATGTGTGTCAATATTGTCTTAAAGTGACAGACTGGCGCTTGGGCCATCAATGTTAATCAAACAACAAAATGCAATGAGAAAATCACTCTTAATCTGAATAACATTATAGCTTTAATAAGCATCAATCTATCAATACATACAGTGAAAACTATGCAGTGTTCATTTACATTTGATTACTTTTAGATTTCTTTTGTAGGCTATTACTTACCTGAACAGTAATGTTAGTAGACCTTAAAAAATGAAAGCACTGTTTATTTCATTTCATTTATATATTTGTTTTACTGTATTTGTCAGTTTGTTTTACTTTGTTTCTTTGTTTATGTTCTTACTGTATCTTATATTATGTATAAAACACTAAAAATGCCTGCACACTGGTGCATTTACAAATTGATGCTTTATATTCATTTCATTAAATACTTATTTTACATTTCAGAATATAAAGCAATGTTAATTCAGCTCTTAATTTGTCATATATATATATATATATATATATATATATATATATATATATATATATATATATATATATATATATATATAAAACAAAAAGTACCGATAAGAATACCGTTAAAGTACCGAATCGATAAGCAGTATCAATAAGAGTAGTAATACCGTTAAAACCTTAACGATATCCATCCCTATATATTATATTATATTATATTATATTATATTATATTATATTATATTATATTATATTATATTATATTATATTATATTTATTATATTATATTACTCCAATTCTTATCCTGTCGGCTCTGTCTGGGTTTATTTAGAAGAGTTTATATATCCCCTACATGTGCACTATACACACCAAATACATTACAATAAATTTTCTGTTTTATCACTTGAAACCTAAAAACCTTTTTTGGTAAATATTTTACTGTGTTTAAAATACATTATATATTTTAATCTGTTTTAAGGGAAACATAGAAAAACAGGCAGAGATGTGGCCATCAAAGTAATAGACAAGATGAGATTCCCCACCAAACAGGAGAGCCAGCTGAGAAATGAGGTTGCCATTTTACAGGTGATCAGTCTTTTTAATGTGATTGAGAAACTGTGGATGAAGATACCACTAGAACAGAGACTTACTTAATTATAATATTATACTGATGCTGGAAACAAGTTGTCCTCTTTAATATGTTTAATGTGTGACCGCTTTTCTTCTCATAGAATTTGCACCATCCTGGCATTGTAAACCTGGAGTGTATGTTTGAGACTCCAGAGAGAGTTTTTGTTGTCATGGAGAAACTCCATGGTGACATGCTGGAGATGATCTTGTCCAGTGAGAAGAGCAAACTTCCAGAGCGCATCACCAAGTTTCTTGTCACACAGGTTTGCAAATATCTTTCTTATCCTGTCATTTCAAATCCAATTTTTCATGTTTATCTGGTGTATTCTGAAGTGCATTTTGTTTCGATGAGGCAGTAATCTGGATCTCATCTAGAGCTAAATTGGAGTGGTGAGTCTGTGTGTTGATTAGAGCAGTTGGGTCCCTGGGGGCCAAGAGAGCTCATCCATTAGTCATGGATCTGAAGCCACAGAGCTGCTGTGATGTGGCTCAGATGCTTCTGTTTCAATGAAAATAAGTGGCAATGCTTAACGATTGTGATTGCATCCACATATGTTCTCGACATGTAGCCCAATGCCCGATGTCAGTGGTGTTGGTCTCACTGCCCAACTATCATCCTATCAAACCAAGCATTCATACACCACTGTTCTGAAGCTTGGGGTCAGTAAGATTTTTTTTATGTTCTTGCAAGAAGTCTCTTATGCTATCCAAGGTTGCATTTATTTGATCAACATTACTATAAAAGCGGTAATATTATGAAATATTATTACAATTTAAAAATAATGGTTTTCTATTTGAATATATTTTAAAATGAAATTTATTCCTGTGATTCAAAGCTGAATTTTCAGCATCATTACTCCGGTTTTTAGTGTCACATGATCCTACAGAAATCAGTCTGATATGCTAAATGTGCTGCTGAAGAAACAATTATTACCAATTTTTTCAGGGTCTTTTAAAATATATTATTCATTTATTTATTTTTTAAAAGTTTTTGTAACTTTTGATCACTTTAATGTTCTTGTTGAATTAAAATATAAATTTATATATTAAAAAAAAGGGCTTACAAAAAGGGCTTACTAAAAAAAATTGTTACTAACCCCAAATCTTAGAACAGTAATGTGATATGAGAACTTTTTTATCTAGTTGGCATTACTCTACAATATCAGTCCAGAAATCAATCAATCAATCAATCAATCTACATCAGAAACAAATGAAGGGTTTTTCTTTGACATTAGAAGTGGATATTACATTGATGGCCAGTTAAAGCTTTAGAAAGACCATTCATTTGATACCTGCATGCAATTAAGTGACTGCATTACTGTCATAGATCCTTGTGGCTTTACGACATCTCCATTTCAAGAACATTGTTCACTGTGACCTGAAGCCAGAAAATGTGCTGTTGGCATCCGCGGAGCCGTTTCCTCAGGTAAACAACAGTGAATTAAACACATTATCCTTGAAAAATCACCATATAATAAGCACCGGGTTTCCCAAACTGGGCTTTGCGAACTACAAGAGGTTCTTTAATTATAAAAATGTAAAATGACAATACATTCATCATTTTAAAATAAAAATATTTAAAGGTGACCTATTATGCCCCTTTTTACAAGATGTAAAATAAGTCTCCAGAGTGTGTATGTGAAGTTTCAGCTCAAAATACTCAACAGATAAATTTTTATAGCTTGTTAAAATTGCCACTTTTAGGGTATGAGCCAAAATGCGCCGTTTTTGTGTTTGTCCCTTTAAATGCAAATGAACTGGTGCTCCGGCCCCCTTTTCAGAAGAGGGCGGAGTTTCAAAAGCTAATGCTCTGGCACACCAGCAACAGCAAATAATCTCACGCACTGAAACTGTCAAGTGATCGACTCACATTGCTTTCATATGCAATTTTTAACTACCAAATTCCTATTTATGATCATTCTGGGAGCACGTGAAGACAGCATCAGTGAAAACAGGCAGAGACAATGATAGCTTTAGCAACATTAGCCTTACAGAGTGCCAAGAAGCTCTTTCAGAAAGGCAATTTCAAAACAAAATATGACGCGCTTACTGTGTCTGGAGCTGACATTCACACACAAAGCATTGGTTTTGATCCCTCTTTCAGAATCAAACTTTGTGAAAATCCAGCGTTGAACTGACCCTCGTTTGTGAGGCAGTCTGGCGTAAAATTATTGGCACAATCATATAGGGCTTTACAGATTTTTTCCGGGACAGTTCCTTCAAAAATGAAACTTAACCACAGTGTCCTTAGCGACTCAGATCGAGGGAGTCTATGGAGACTCCTATGTTCGTAAAACACAACACTTGTAATGCCTCTTTGGCGCTGACATTGTATTTTCAGCAGCTACAGCAAGAAAACAGTAATGACGGGACTGCTGCTTCTCACTCAGGCCTGTGTTTATGCTAACAGGGCAGAGCGTGTCACAAATGGGCAGGACTTTTTCCCTATGGTGACGTGTACATAGGGAGAAATCTGGAATTGCTTGTTCTGAGAGACTGTGATTTATTAGGATTATAAAAAATAAGTGGGTGGATTTTTAACATTGTAGGCTGGTTGTTTTCACACACTGCGGCCACACAGCTGTGTTCAAACACCTTATAAAAGTGATTTTTGCATAATAGGTCCCCTTTAAAATAATTTTAGAAAACATCAATTTAGATTTTTATTTGTAAAAATTAACTGACATCATAGAACTGCAAATGTGTTGATAAATTATTGGAATATAATCTTAAATTCTCAGGAGCTCCTTTAAGTAAATACTTAAAGTCCGTGTAAAGTGATATTAAAATGTGTTCTGAGTTTGTCACACAACAGAAAAATGTGCTATTAACCACCCAGCCAAATTTGAATGAAAAAAAAAAAACCCGCTAACTAAAATAAGTTATCAAAATCTTTGAAAAATAAGCCGGACTCTCTGCTCTCAAACGCTGGGGGGCGTGTCTGCTGTCGGCGCTGAAACCACGCCCACTCGCGGGAAAGCGGCCGTCTCTCTCAACTGTCAAATACCGCTACAACCTGAATGGATGCTACTGATGCTACCTCTAGTAGCTTAATTGGATTTATACAGCCATACATGTTTGAGCGTGCAAGTTCATTATTTAATTGTAGACACGCGGCAAGCACGCTCAACGCGCGTCAGCGCTGCAGTGAATTGAAACCTTCTCGTCTTCAAGGCGAGCGCAGCTCATGGTTGCTTAGCAATGGCAGACACCACGAGACCGCAAGCTCCGGTGCGCTTTGAAAGAAGAGAAAGCGGTACAGCTCGCGTCTCCATGCGTTTTTAGATGCGAATTGTGAATGCTCCATTTTTTTAAATTGTATGTATTCTGCCACATATTGATGTCTCTGGGCTAAGACCCGGGTATCCATTCACCCTAGAACCGTCCCTGCCTAGAATCTGTATATCTAACATCAGACATTCAAAAAGACAAACTAAGAACTTGACCTCTCAACATAGTTATTATAGTGTTAGGGGCGGGGCCACGCTCAGTGGCTCCATTGCGTCATCGAGCCACCGTTTTAGCCCCGCCCAAAAAATCCTGAACACAGAATTGGTGAAAAACTGGTTAACTGTTTAACTCTACAATTCAGTACTACATAGTTCAGAGTCTTTGTAATGTGTTTCAGCAATACATTTCTAACATTTGTAATGTGTTTAGAAACAATTCTCAGAATTCTCTTTACACGGACTTTAAAGTCAAACGGGTTCAGCTGACAAAAATGTTTGGAGTTCCTGTGACAAAACATGACCAAACTAGACCACTTGCTCAATGAGATCACACTCTTGTTTCAGGTAAAATTGTGTGACTTTGGGTTTGCTCGGATCATCGGGGAAAAATCTTTCCGGCGTTCAGTGGTGGGCACACCAGCGTATTTGGCCCCAGAGGTACTCCGCAGTAAAGGCTACAACCGTTCCCTTGACATGTGGTCAGTGGGAGTCATTATCTATGTCAGTTTGAGTGGCACCTTCCCCTTTAATGAGGACGAGGACATTAATGACCAAATCCAGAACGCAGCGTTCATGTACCCACCAACACCCTGGAAAGAGATCTCTGCAGAAGGTAAGCAGTCGCGCTTTACTGATTTCAAGCTACTTTCTAAAGAATCAACCTGTTTTCTCAGCACCACCATGTTTTTTGTTACAGAGTAGTTAGAGTTGCTGGGAATAAACCCAAATATAAACTGGTTTTGTACATTTTCGGAAAAAATAGGCAGTAGTGCATGACTTTGTTTTACAAACGACTGAGAATAAGGTGTTTTCATTTGTATTCATCTGTACTGTAGTGCGTAATGTCTGTCTTTTGCTTGAGAAGAAAGAGGGAGATGTCTAGATGTCTGTCAGACAGTGAGCAGACTGTCCACCCCCATGTCTGTTTAGAATAGTTCTTTCCGCCCAGGACCTGAAAGATTATATCAGCCTCTCCCAATTTCAGTCTGTCACACTCCTCTACGAGACTATAAATGTCATTTCTCTGTCTCTACGTTTCATATCATTACATGTTGAGTTTTATAGTTTGGTTTATTTTTGTTGGAGCAATTATACTCAAATTCATCTCTAGTTTAATTTATTGTTGAACTTTGTGTGAAGAAACTCACATAACAGCTCTATACTTGTTTTAACTGTATATTAGTACACCACCATTCAAAATATGGGGGGTGGGGGGTGACTAATAATTTATTCGGCAAGGATTCTTTGATTTAATTACAAGTGACAGTAAAGACTAGGGCTGGACGATTAATCAAAAAGAAATCGAAAATGAAATTCAGAACCTCTAACTGACATAATTTTCCCATGTCAGTTATTTCGGTTTTTTAATCCCATTAATACTTTCCCCTTTAGAAACATATTACCGCGTGTGTAGTTGGTGCTTTACGGACATATATGATCGTTGTGCTCGCGTCTTTTGCAGCGTCTCGCACGTGAGTGGCGCGTTAAAATAATTTAAACTTTTACATGCAGCTCCGTTCATCAATGTCAGTTCCAAACCAATCAGAAGACCCCGGAGGGGGGCAAGCATTGCCAGCTTTTGTTTACAGTAGCAAGTTGGCATGGCAACTTTTGTATTGGACAGCAGTGTTACATTCATTATTTAAAACATTTGTTTACTGGAGATGCAAGTTATTATTTTCTACTTTTCACATTGCATTATATAAAATAATATTCATTTTCAAGAGATATCTCAAGGATAAGAAATGTACTCTTTCATTAGAAAAAAAAAATCCCACCTTTAATAGCTGAGTATATTTACAGTACAAACCTTCAATGAACTATGAGGGCAATAAATAAATAAATAAAATTGATAAATAATTGTTATTGAGGTACAGTGTTCAATTAATCGAGGTTTTGATTTTAGGCCATATCGCCCAGCCCTAGTAAAGCCATCTATAATGTTACAGAAGATTTCTGTTTTCAGTAAATGCTGTTCTTTTGAACTTTCTGTTCATCAAAGAATCCTGGTGTATCACGGTTTTCACCAAAATATTAAGCAGAACAATTTTTTTCAACATTGATAATTAGAAATGTTTCTTGAGCACCAAAAAGAATCATGTGACACTGAAGACTGTTGCTGAACTTTCAGCTTACAAGTCTAATCGGACTTGTAAGTATAGCCAATATGTTTTGGTATACCTGTCAGTATATGCCAAGTATTGTTTTTTCATTTACTACAAATTATAAGAAAGAACATTTTATGCACTTATCAGAGATAATGTACACTAGATGTATACTGTCTTATTTTCAGGTTAAAACAAGTACACTTGAATAAACCTCTCCAATTTAACTCTATAGCTACAGATCTGATCAACAATCTTCTCCAAGTCAAGATGAGGAAACGTTACAGTGTGGATAAGACCCTCAGTCATCCATGGCTACAGGTAAAGAGCCTAAAAAACTTGTAAAATGACTTCGCTGAATGTTTCAGAGCTTTATTCCTCAACTTGTCCATGTCTGCACTGTCCCAGGACTACCAGACGTGGCTTGATCTGCGAGAGTTTGAGACGCGCCGAGGGGAACGCTACATTACTCACGAAAGCGACGATGCACGCTGGGAAAAGTACGCTTACGAGCACAGTCTGGTGTATCCTAAGCACTTCATCATGGCTCCAAACCTCGATGATATGGATGAGGACCCCTAGTGGCCATGTGAGCCAAACTGAAAATGAGGTCAGATGAAGGCAGCAACCTGTTAATGGTCTGTTGCTGTGGAGATTGAAACACATCAGCAATCTGAAGCAGACTTTGAGGGGAGCAAACTCTTACAAAGCCAGCGAGGTCGACCGCTGTCAACAAGAGTCATGGAAACTGCGGATCCACACTGCTAATGAAGATGAGGGCTGTTTCAGAGCGTGGAAATATTCGCTGGGAGTGCATTCAGAAGTCTTAATGACTCTTCTTTTCCAAAAAGGTGCTGTTATGTTTGTTTCTTATCGAGGTGTGTGTTCCATATGTCAGAAACTAACGTTACAATAATATAAAGGTTAGTATCAGATGTGAATGAAGTAAAACAAAACATTTTGGGGAGAACGACGTGGTCGTTTATAGTAATGTTCACAGCCTTTCTTTTTGAAAGCATCAAACTGGAACATGCGTTTTTTTTATTTTTTTTATTCCTATTCTTCTATGCTTTTCTAATTCATTTTGTCTTAAAATATTGGTTACACAGCAGACTGAATGATTTCAAAGGGTGTTTTTTTTTTTTTTGTTTGTTTTTTTTTTGCACTAAACCATACAACCACTGCAGCTGGTACAATTAAATGAATTATGTGACATAACAGCACACCATTCTTCAAGAATCCAGGAGATCCATCTTGAGTCATCGGATGAAATGACAATTACACTTAAGCTACAGTATGTTTGAACTCTGAATTGAATCTGCCAGACGGAATGGGAGATATTATCTTCAGCGGACCAAAGACATTCGCGTCTATCGTGACTCTTGTTCTTACATCGTTTTAGAGCTGTTGTCTTCAGAGCCATTCTTTTTATTTATTCCTCATACTGCAGTCTTAAAATCTAATACCAACTAAACAGTGCAGAAAGATGTGTCGGTCAAAAGCCTACTGTGAGAAAGCTTTATGACTTATTAGCAAAGCTCTTTTAATACAAAAAAAGTAATGTATTGAAAATAACTGCTAACAACTTTTATTAGAAAAAGATGAACAGTGTTATATTCTTTTTGTTCCTTTCTTTTTTTTAATATGGTATGTATTTTAAAGAAGAATGAACCTTTCTCTCAATCCCAGAACTGGAAAATCTGAAAAATATTTTTGGTAATGGACTTTTTGTTGTTGTAAAAGCCACCTACAATATTAAAATGAAGCTGGATAAATTGGCACATTGTACCCACATCCCTCTACACACACACACACACACACACACACACACACATACACACACGTACATACACCTAGTGAAAATGAACAAATATCAGGGTAAAAGAAGCCATTTTTAAGTAGTTTCTTTTCATTGTCCATGAAATGAAAACTGTTCCATACACAATGAAATATGGGAGAAAGGAATGAGGATTTCTCTAAATCATCACATCTTGATCACTATGTTGCTGCTGGATTGGCAAGTGTCAGTGTTCTGTATATTTTAGTACTTACTGGTTCAATAAAAGCTACACACTCCATGTGTTTGGGGTGATTTTTCAAGGTTTTGGATATGACGATGGTTGAGGAGAGACCTGACAAAATGAAGTTTTTGCCATTTTTTGCAGGTCAAGAAATGATAGGAAGACATCTAGACCTATATTTGAGGGACCTGGGCATGTCTGCACCAGAATATCATAAGGAGGTTTCACACATACAGCCCTTTACACAAAATTACTGGTATATTTCTGTTTACAGATCTTGTGTGAACAAGACAATTCATCAACACACGATTCAAGTATGTGCACTGGCCAACACTCACAGCTACATTCACATACTTGAGTATGACTGCAACTAAATATGCATACTTCCCTAATTGGTGAAAAACAGTATGTGAAAGAGTAGTATCTCCACGGGACACAATCGGTCATCTGAATGATCATTTTAACTTTTTTAGCAAGTAAAAGGCCTTTTAGTATAACTACAAACATCCACCTTCAGCATGTGCTTCACATGTCAGTCATCACTGTATTGCATTGCGTTATACGTTTTGATAATAAAACTAACCTATTCAAAAATAATGTACTAAAATGTATTTGAAATACATTTATTTCATGCTAAGTATACTACAAATATATTTACATACTTAAAAAAAAATACACTGCAATTGTACTTTTGGCATACTAAACTGGTATACTTGATTGTACTAAAGTGGAACTATTGCAAGTATACTTCAGGTACACTTTAAATATCTTGCATTTAAAGACTGATATTATTCAAAGATCATACAATCCTCATCAATAGTGACATTAAAACACATTTTAGGCTTAATATTAAGAAATGTGCATTGTGCACAAGTAGTACTCCAAATACAGTTTACTTATTTTTATATCCGTAAGAGCGATATGTCAGTAAATATGTTTTTAGATTTAGATTAAATTAGAGTTAAACTATATGTTGTATAAAATAAATGTATTTTAAATGTTACATTTTTAGTAGGGTAAGCATTTACATATCAATATTTTTAAAAATATACTTTGTCTCCAACTGTCCCATTTAAAAGAAAAGAAAAAAAAAAGTATTATTTCACACGTCAGGCTTTACTGGCTGGGTTAAGCATTATAGTTTGTACGCTGTTTGTCAAGGAGCCTGATGTTGTGGGTCTGTACTGCTGGTGTGTGTGTGTGTGTGTGTGTGTGTGTCAGTGTGTTCAGAGCACTGAGCCACAGTATAACAGTGGCACCACAAATCAGTTCCAATCAACAGCAGCTGGATGCAATTATGTAACCGCTGAGATCAGGCACTGTGGCCTTCCTCACAACACTCACATTTATGAAACGGATGAGGACTGGCTAAGTTTACTTTCATATTTAAATGAGCTGTATGTCTTCATGTTTTTTATTGAGATTAACAGATTTGGATGTTTTGTTGTAAATCAAATTCTAAAAAACATGTTGAGGAATTTGGTGTAAAAAGTTACTGTGAGAATATATAAATATCGAACATACATTACTGTTTATGATTAGTGAGTTTTTTTGTTTGTTTTTTTAAGAAAGAAATTAATATTACATTAAATAACATTAATCAAAAGGGACAGTAAATACATTTAAAATGTTAACAAAATGATAATAATAACAATAATAATAAAAGCTGTTTTTAACCTGCTATTCATCAAAGAATCCTGAAAAAAATTGTTTACACAAAATGAAGCAGTACAATTGATTTTAACATTTGTGATAAGAAATGTTTCTTGAGCAGTCAATCAGCATACTAGAATGATTTCTGAAGGATCATGTGACACTGAAGACTGGAGTAATGATGCTGAAAATTCAGATTTGATCAGGAATAAACTACATTTTAAAATCCATTCATATAGAAAACCGCTATTTTAATTGTAATAATATTTCACAGTATTGATATTTTAGTGTATTTTTGATCAAATGCAGCCGGCATGACTTCTTTCAAACATTAATCTATCAACAGACATTCAAAACTACTGGGTACCCGAGACAGCAGGTCTGCTGTAAATCAGTCTCTTAAGAGTGAGTCTCATCCACTTCCCCTGAGATGAAGGGACCTCTGAATGAGCTTCTTTATCTGCCTTCTCCGCAAATGACTTAAAGATGTGCGGGTGTGCCACATGGCTGACTGATAAGTGTTGATCTTCAGGAGACAGGAAAACTGGGCAAATAAATTCACTCTGTCATTTTATTTCATGACCAGACCTTTCTGGTTTTATCATAAACTGGTTTAGATAAGGCACCTACAGGTCTGAGATTGGAAATAAGACAATCTTTCTCCGAGTAATATCAGTTGAAATAAAACTAGAAAGAGCATGACTTTTTATTTATTTATTTACTGGTAAATATTTAACAAAGCTAACAGTAAAATACCAACACTGATGTGTTGATGTTGCATTTTTCTTTATTTTGAAAAATGTGTGTTTTTGTCCATACAATGGAAGCCAGTGGTCACCAATCGGGTCACAAACATTCATCAAAATATCTTCTTTTGTAGCGATAGACATGAGGGTGAAGATGACACTAAGAAAAGCAGTAAGTGCAGTAGCTGCTTATTGTATCTTGAATGTGATTTCTCACTCAGTATTTTTTTGTTGTTTTGCAGGACAAATATCTAAACATTTTAATAGCAAACCACATTTACTTAAAAAGCAAAATGACAAGATATTAAGCTTTGTTTTCTGAAAATATAAGGGCAAAAAAATAAAAAATTAAAAATCTGCCAATGGGGTAAGAAAATTTTTCGAACCCCTTTGGTCAGTTTAAACTCACTCCAATTTGATACATTATTCAGACAACAAGACTCGATATCTTAAGTCATTTTTTGCTTCTTAAGTTAATGTATTTCAGATATTTGTACTAGAAAACAATTAAAAAATACAAAGAGAATCTTTTGTAGCCTATATTAATGTATATAAATTGCGTTTAACTGCGGTACAGAGCATTATGGAAGCTAATTTGCTGAGAAATGTAAACTCGGAAACCGCGGCGAAAAAATGTCAGAACTCTGAGAAAAAAATTCTAGAAAAAGTCCGAATTGTGAGCTATAAACTCAGAATTGTAAGATAAAATTACTTTTGCTTTTATTTTCTCTCCATACAATGGATTATAGATTTGTTTCTTTGTTTTCTTTTGTTTTCTCTTAAAAAGTATCTTGTTATGGTGTGAGAAACCGCTTCAGTGTGTGAGTGAACTGTCCGAATGATTCAAACTGAATCGCAAACTATTTAAGACATTCTTGCAACCCCGTTTGAACGAATCATTCGCGAATCACCAGCTCTGGTGCTAAATAGATGAAACAGACGTGACATATTGCTAAAATATTATCCTGGAAATGACTATCGGGGTCGGCCTACGGTCATCTTCATCGTCAAAGAAAGATTTACAAGTAACAGGAGCTTGTTCCCCGAAAAAAAGTATAGGCTATAGCGACGCCTCAGCTTTCATCTTCATCATTTTATCCCAACCTGCTCACAGTCATCATAAATGAATGTACAATTCCTTTTTATTGCATAGGAACACACATGTGGTCTCACTTTCCATAAAGCCTGTAATACAGCATCTTTAGCATGCTGGCTGCAGCCACAGGGCTTGGCGCGGCCTTGACCTGTCGTTCAGTAGAAGCACATCGCCTGCCACACAAACCATGCAGCACTGAGAGGCAGAGCTCTGCGCTTGCGGTCGTGAGGCAAGATTTATTACTGTAGATGTAAGTCTTGGCAGTCCATTAAATGCTGGAAAGATTGGGGGAAAACTTAGAGATCAAAACGGGCTTAAATGCACATATTGTGTAAATATGGGTAATGAAGTCCAGATGCTGCTCCAGAAGGGGACGCGGCGTGTAAGTGGAGCCCTGAGGTCTTATTCATTCTCCTCTGCAGTTCTTACCTATGATCTTCAGAGACACATTTGTTATAGAGACTATTGAGTGATTAAATGCTCAATCGGTCAATTATGAGAAAACACGATAACACATTTGCATATGTGTGTTAGATGCTTATTAATCTCGATTAATGGCAAGACATGAATGCATAAGTAGGCTATAATGATTCTTATGAAACATAAAAAAACACATATACATTACATAATGATTTTATAAATAATATTCACGATCCTTTGTCCATGAACTCTTCAAAAATCCTTTCTAGAACCTTTCTAATTCAAAGTGACGTGGTGCACCATATATATAAAATGTATGTGTTTGGAAAAAGCTAATAATTACAAAAATAGACTGATATAGTGAAAAGAATCTCAGTGGAATACAAATTTACTTTTTTCTGCAGCCATCATCTATCTGTTCTTCTTGGAAGGGTCGGACAGACTTGATTTCATTTTTATGCCACTAGAGGGCATTCTGCTCATAGAATTCTCAGCAAACCTTATATGCGTCTTTGTAGTATTTGCCATTAAAATGTTCATTTGGCCAGAGCCATCGTGCGTCGCGACACATATTGTTCTCTTAGGATGACAGGTTCGAATCTGGACTGTGTCATATTGCCATTCTATACCTTCTCTCTCTACCTCTTTCCAGTGTAACTTAGATTCTTTTCTGTTACTAAGATTGTAACAGAAAAGAAGAGCAGCAGATTTCACCACACTATGGAGTGATCCATGAGCTGTTACTATAGTCTTGACTTAATCTCAGGTTGCTTCATGCTACATTTTTTCTCAAAAGCATCAACTAAATGACAACTTGCTATCCTTATGAACATGAACACTGTATTTAATATTTAGTTACACATCTAGTGGATAATTAAAACAATAAATGCATTGTTTAAGTTTGAATTTACCAGGGTTTAAGTGGATTGCATAACAAAGTAAAAATATGGGTTAGGTATATGACCCACAAATGTACATTGGGGTAGTGATACAAATCTTTATCATTTAAAATGGTAACACTTTACTTTAAGGTGATGCAGTTACACAAGTACATACTTTAATAATAACAGCAAATTGTGCATAATTGCAAGAAACCAACCCTAATCAAAACCCTAACAAAAAACTTAACTGCATAGTAGTCCATGTATTTATTTAACATATCCGGTACTTATTCATGTTTTAACACTAAAAACATCACCTTAAAATAAAATGTAACATTTAAAATGCTGCTGCTGAATTGATGCTGCTGTTGGTTTTTGCTGTTGTAGATTACTGCTGCTGCTGCAAAGCAAGTACAAGAACTTGCTACTGCCAATACATATGCCTATATAAGGTGCTGTGAGTATTTATGATATACTGCTGCTGCACAAATAGCATATAAAATAACGTAGCAGATCTATACAGGTGGAGCTGGGGAAGGTGGAGGGTTTCAGATGAACTCTGAAAGCGTGCTGCGAACTGCTCTAGTGAATACTAACAATGTAAAGCAGCAAGCTCATTGGCTGTGTATGCAAAATAAACCTTGTGCCAAGTATTTTAATGCTGTGAATATCATCAGTTTGTTAAGGACCTATCTAGAGTTTTATGACAAAATGATGATGATATATGCCAAGTTCTAAGTTGATTATTTAAACAAATATGTTTTTCCAGCTAATTCCAAATTGAGTGGTGGTCCTAGAACCAATTAAACCTACCTGAGTACCCTTAACTAAGAAACAACTAATGTAATGCATGGTAAACTTATTTAGCATGTAAAAGTAAGAAACACACAAAACGTTACTCTTTGTTACCATTAGCACAATCTTTGCTCACAGAGTCAGTGCAGTATGAACTTTGATTTTGCCAAACACAACCTAACCACAAGCACTAGCCTACTCTTTAGCACAATGATAACCACAAAAACATCAAAACAAAACCTCCCTTTACTGTCAAACATAACAGCATTAAACACAAATGGGTCTTCCCCTTGCTAAAAAAAAAAAAAAAAAAAAAAACCATAAAATAATGCTTAATTTCAACATTTATTTACCTTAACCATTCTATGCAATGCATGCTAAGAACTAGAAATCCACTGCCAAATTTTGAGTTAACAAAAAGTTACTACAACTTTATTATTATTATTATAGAACTCATCAAAATAATGTTTGCAACTTAAAAGGTATAATTCATTTAAATAATTTTTTTAACTTGCAACCATGCATTTAAGTTGTAGTAATAGCGCCCCTGAATTACTTTTTTTTTTTTTTTTTAGAGTGTATTAAAAATGCTCTGAAATTATTTATTTATGTATATATGTATGTTTTGTAAGTCCTTTACATTTTTTTACTATCTTCTACAATCACCTCAGGAAGGAGGTGGTTATGTATGACAGTTCTTTCACCCCTGTAACTAGTTTCTCATTGGCTAAACTGATGAAGTAACAACTCACCCCATGTTAAAACCATCTCTGGTCTTCAACTATTACACATTTTTACTTCTTACACTGACATTTTTGTCATATAATTACTCATTTACAGTGGTTTCATTATTGCTTAACAGCTTAATTATTCATTGATTGCTTAATTCTTTAATTATTTCTTAATTCATGAATTTCATCTCAGGAGTCAATAAAGATTTGTCTTGAAATATTGGACTATGGACTAAACACATTCACTGTACTGTGGAAATCGTGTTCTATTAAAAACTTCACTTTTACGACATATGGACCAAATCTGTCCTCAAGCAATCAATAAAATGTGTTTGTCAGTGAAGTATGGGAGCTTCGGGGCTGTAAGCCTTCACTTTGCTGTGTATAAATATTATCTGCTGATCAACATCACCTTCTTTCTATTTCAGAACTCTTCTGCAGATCAAACATAAATGCATATTAAACCAACATCTAAGTATAATTCGGGCTAGCATCAGCATTCTTCAGCCAGCTCCAAGGGTGGTCCATGTGGAGCGTCGTCTAGCTGCTGTCTGTCTTCACAATGCAAGGCATCGACAGGCATTATAGCAAACAAACCAACCAACAAACAAGCAAACACACAAAGAGTAAACAGGATCAGGGAGCAGATTCATTTGAGGTGTGAGAGAGCTGATTGCAGTAGAGGAGGGTCTTTTTCATGGACACCCCCACTAGAGTAGCCTATCTGGAGCTTTGATTGAGCACAGAGGTATAGCCCTCTCCAGCTGTGTGCCTTTGACGTTACGTCTTGTTGGAATGCATTGTCCCATATGAATCTGAGCCCTGCCGTTTTGTGTTGGCTGTTCTCACATGACATGCCGGTGCTTTTGTTGACAGGTCGACATTTATGGAGCTGTGGATGTCTGTAGATGCATCTGATGTGCACAGAAATTCTGATTCTGTTTGGTATGATATTAATAGTCCTGAAATCTTTAACAATTTTGCTTAAGGACCAGTTCTGTTTATTAAGAGTTTATTGAAGCAAAAGTCATAGTCGATAGAAAGAATTAGTCCTCAAACTAAAGTGTGGCCAAAATTATACTATGAAAACATCATCTATTTTTAAAAATAAAGGTTCCAAAAAGTGTTTCTGCAGCAATGCCATGGAAGAACTCATATATATCATATATACATGTATAGATATTGTTTAACCTTGGTCTCAGACTTTTGAGGGGTACAACAGGTTGTCACTGGGACACAATGACAACTTTGCACCATATCTAACCCTAAAAAGTGCATATTTGTAAGTAATATGGTACTACTATGAACCATATAGAGGTAGATAAGGTAGAAAGATGTCCTTTAAAGGGTAGTGTCCCATTGACAAACTTGAGTACCCCTAAAAGAAAATTTTTTGCACATTTTCTCTCAGTGAATAAACATTTCAATATTTCTGGTGTAAAAATCATTTATGTACATTTTTACATAGCATATAGCCATTCACAAAATGTGCACTGTTGGACATTGTTGGTGGACAAATTTAAATTAAGAAGTGAGAGTATAAAAATGTGTTTATGAGTTTATCTTCCTAAAGTCCACAGACCAAAGGTATGGTTTATGAAAAACACAATTATTAATCTATTCTCTCTTTCTCTCTTTATAATTAATATTATAAATCTGCAAAATAATTTTACATTTACATGACATGTAAAATACACCCAGAAGCAATAAACCAAGAAAGTAACACAATGTTACTATATAATTTTTTTTTTTTTTAACGAGCGCCAGAGTAGTACAACACTAGTGTAAAGTGTAAGCTCAAATATATTTCTTCATTCATTTATTAGTTTATTTATTGATTTTTTTAGTAACAAAGTGCTAAATAGTTTATCGAATGTTATGGTTAGATTTATTAACTGCAATGGATTCAGGTGAAGGTTGAGAGGTTCACCACAGAGGAACAGTGAGCATGAAATTTTTAAAATTTGACATAAGTGTACCATGCAATGAGGGAACAACCAGAATTTTTAATATGAAAATGTAATTTTACATTTCAGTTAAATTGGAAACTGTTAACTAAAGAGCATTAAAGCTTTCAGTTCATTTGACACCCAAACCTGGAATTGTTTTAGTTCTTTCTCAAACTGTTACGTATACTGTGCATAATATATGTATTATATATTTTCTGGATACATTTTCCTGTCTGTAAATATGCATAGTGTTGCATTTATGATTTGATTTGAAGAAAGAGCTCAAAGTTGTTTATCTGATCACTAAAAACTCCCACGACCATCATCAAGATGCACAAGATTTCCTTTCCTACTTCCTAGCATTGAGAACATTTCAGTTCAGCGCCAATTCAGTTCAAGTCACTTCAACTTTCCATTAAGGTAGGAGCTTAATGGCCAGTTGGCACCTTTGTAAATGCTTATTGAGGACAAAGGTGTCTCAAAACAGCACATACTTCATCAGGTTAATTCTCAAAACTCACCATTACTGTGAGCTACAAAATCGGCCATCCAAAGTCAGTACGTTTCAAAGAAATTACACTTTCCCATTCCTATTATAGCAGTCCATCTGCCAGAGTTAAATGAGACTGACAGAATCCACAAAAAGTATGAAATCTAAGGGCCAATCCAAGACTGGACTGATTGGATGACTCCAGCTGTGCTGAGAGGAATTCCCATAGCTTCACACCTACTTCCTGCAAGTGAGTGACTGCAATACGCAACCTCTGAAAGGGGCAACCACTGAACTCTCAAGCAAGTGGCAATATTTGCTCACCTGAAATACACACAACTCTCCAATTGGGCCACAGGGCTGGAGCAGGACTTGGTGGCTCAGGCAGCTGTGAGGCAGAGAGAAGGGGAAGGTCAGGAAGTTTAGTGAGGAGGAATGGGACCCCCGCTGGGGTGTTGTTTATCGCCGGCGGTCCCATTGTATTTTATGGGAGGGAAGGCTATATTTGTCCTTAGCCACGGGAGGCTGATGAGGTGCTAATCTGCTGAGGGGCTCGCTATTGGAGTCTCCTTGTTAGCGGGCTAGCTTGTTAGATATCCAGGCCTGTAAAGCAGAGCTTGAATTTATGGGATCCCCTCCCTGGATTCTGCCACTGTTCATGGGTAAGCAAACACAGATTGGGCACTGATGTTGGGGCGGCGGAGTCTGGGAGACCTTTGAATGAACGGCTGGGATGACAAAAAGATTGAGCTTCCCTGGTTCCCCCATGCAGTTTTTCAGTAAACATTACAAATTAGCCATTTGCATATGGATGGATCCTCAGGTGAGGCAGGAAGGAATTGCAGAGCAGAATTCTAATAACATTCCCTCATGAGTCTGATGGAAACTCACAATGGGACAGGTGATCGAGTATCAGCAAATATCGGTGTTTATCAGCATCATTATGGCACAACATCTAAGAATTCATGTACTTAACATTAACTTTGTAAAGAGTATATGAAATAATAGTCAGGAATGTCCATTTTTAAATGGAATCGTTTATTCAACTTTTGGACAGAATCTAAAAAACAAAATAAGGTTGCATCTGTGTTTTGTTTTGTATCAAATTTAATACATCGGACTTTTATTGCCCATGTTTAATGATATAGTGGGAATATGGAGCTCAGATTCAAGGAGGAAAAACAGCTCAGCTTTATTCAGAGGCCCAAACTGAGCAAAATATGCAGTTTGGTGCAGAAGCTGATATTTATTTGATCAAAAAGAAGATATTCATGACAGTATAGCAGACTACATGATATACATTTTTTCACTTTATAATTTGTCTTAGTAAAATGATATTTAAATGCTTAGTTTTATGGTACAAAGCTCTGTAGTTGCAAAACATATAATGAAATGCAATACAATGATGATTGAGAGATAAACAAATAAATGTTCCTCAAAAGCCTGATGATCATATTTGATATTCACATTTCTAAAAACGATGTATGGATAATCAAGTAAATATTATTAATATAATATAAGTTGCTTCAGTCCAGTAAGTGCTCATCTTGAAATATTACTACTAAAATAAAAAATCATTCCTTGGTTTACTTTATGAAAAATCACAGCAAAAAGACAGCTGAAGGTTGACGTTTGTAAAATTATACTAAAAGGTCTTTTACTTGTTAAAAAAAGGCATGTAGTAGATTATGTAACAGGTTTTTCAAAAGACATCATTTAGAGGCCTAAATAAATAAAACATTTAAAATAAAATAAAATAAATTTAGATGCTTTAGATTTAGATTTTAATAGGCATACAGAATGCATGAAAGAGTATGTGAACACAGAGTAAAGCTCTTGGTGATGGGTCTTGGGTCAGCCTTCATTCCAGTTACTTTAATCCCAAACTCACTATCACCTATCAGCCCCGGAATACAGATAAGACTGGCCTCCGGCAGACACGGGAATAATGGAAAATGGGAACAGTCAAATGCCTTCTGACTGATGTAAAACTGAAACGTGACTGTTTTCTTAAGGGGCTGAAGGCCTGCATCAGTCAGTTCAACCGGCGGAAACGCTGATAATGATTGGCACTGATTTACAAATGGCAGAATCTACCGATCAAGATACAGTATGTATATCCAAAAAGTAGCGCCACTGGACTCAATTTCCTCCATTAACTTACTAATGGAAGGAGAGAGGATGGCAAGGAAATGCAGGAAACTCTAATCTCTTACTAACTTCACGTTACACACGCTGTCACCTCTTTAATAACTTTCCCTAATGAATTGATTTGAGTCAAGCCCGTGTTTGCTTTACTGCAGCTTGGAGGTGAAAATGTGTCAGGTGAGTGTGAACGATGGCAGCTCGTAATGTTCAATCTGGACTGATAGCAGTGATATTTAAGAGCTTCTCTTCCCACGGGAGCCTGCCATTTAATTAGCATACTGATGCTTGTCCTCACGTTTAATTGCTTTTGGCTTGTAATTAAAATGTGTGTTGACTTTGCAGTTCCCTCACTGATGAATAGCAATGGAGGGTTATGTGATATGACATTTTTGCTGCGGCATACATTAAAATGGAAGGATTAAAATAACGGATTTAATCCGAATCTTTTTGTCCTCAGAGGGGTAATAGTTTGTCAGACATGCCAAAGCATTATAATGCATTAATCTGATCATTTAAGAGATTTACCATCTCAAGCCTTCGAAAAGGCTTTGTTTTGTTCCCTCTGTCACCCCATTTAACTTCTGCCCGGTTTGGCCATTTAGCCGAAATGGAGAAATGTTTGATTTCGTGCATTCAGATCCTCCAGTACGCTGGGCTTGCTGGATGTGGATTGGCACCTTGTTTGAGGTATGCATGATTGTGCCGTGCTCTTTTTTGCATGACAACAGAAGCGTATTGCAGTGGGCCTTGGATACAGACCAAACAGAAGCGCACTACGGGGCAGAATGCTTCTCAATATCAAAATGTGCGTATTTGAGGAAGTCCTTTAGCCCATTTACGCCACTGTTTGCGCCCAGGCCCCTGTGCAATATTTTCTGTACCACCCCTTTGGCTTTGAATGGCATTTCAATGGCGGGACTGTGTTTCCCCTCTCCTCTGCATCCAAGCCGCGTTGTGTGCATTCCCCGTCGCACTACTTTTGAGATTCATTTCCAGGTAAACATGCTTTGGTTGGCCACAAACCTGCAGCCAACAGGGGTTGTCACAGCTGTGCCAGATAATAGCCAGAACAAACTCCTATCTCGCTCCGGAATGTTTACTGTCACCACAGACACTGTGTGGCAAAGATTTTTGCATTTTTTATTTGGAAAGAAAGAGATCCAGTTATCGGTTTCACACAGATGAATCGTAAGCTTAACCTGCTGGCCCTTTTGTGTTCCATCAGATAAATGACGGGGTAAAAGTGCAAATGACAAAAAAAGAAGAAATTAGAACATAGTTTTCTTTAAAGGCCTCTTTTGTGGTTTAAAAGCTTTGAAAGAGGAGCTTCAAGTAACAAATTCCTGCAAATAACAGCAGGGAATTTCATGAAATCCTGATGCCTCACTTTTACTATCTATCTATCTATCTATCTATCTATCTATCTATCTATCTATCTATCTGGTTCTACTAGATTAAAAATATCCTGACCTCTCTATGATCTCGAACATGAATTCCTACTGACAAAAAGGAGAATGGAGGTCACTGTTTAAAGATTCCATGGCAATATTTACTGAGAATACAGGCCCTAATGTATGAGATTGAGGAGGATCACCAAGGCGCCACCCACAGTGACAGTACATTGCAACACAGAGTGCACGCTGAATCGCTTGATGAATGATCGAGCTCTGAGCCGCACAGAGAAGCAGAGAAAATCCTGAAGCTTTAGAGAAAAAAGTACCCCTCAATAAAATATCTAAAATTTTGTTTTAGACCTTGATATTTTGAGAGACATGTGACATGCTAACTCAAGTTCAGAGGTGATCAGGCACAAAGTATGGACCTATGCTCCAACGTGGTGTTTACTCAAAGACATGGTTCTTTTGCATTTCCACCAAATACAAGATAGTGACCTTCTACACAGAATGCGTTCACAGTCTGTACCTTGTCCATTAATAATTAACTTCAAACAAAATAATCCAGGAGGACATCGTGCCATGTAATTTAAAAAGGCATCTATAGTTGCATTTTTTTTTTCCCCCAAAAGTAGATAAGCCTAGTTACCTAGTTTAGTCTAGCTTGGTAAAATTAGATTAAAAAACAAAAAACAAAACCCACACACCAATCCTGTCATTGCATGTTCATATTAATGGCATGATTTAGATTTGTACAACTGGACAATGCTGTAGTGAATCAATACTCAGAGAATCTGTGCTGCTGTCAAATACTCAATATGGTGTATGAGAATTTTGTGTATTAAGACAATTTTGTCTATCCATTTGTCTCAAACTGTGAGTTGGTCAATGCTTTCTGTTAGAGACTGATAATAAAACAGTACCATCAATGTTATAGTGATTACTATATTAATTTCCATGACCTAAAAGAACATTTAGAATATGTGGTAGGCTACACACACACACACACACACACACACACACACACACACACACACACACTTACTTCAATCTCTTTATTTGAGATGTAGATCAAGAGACAGCTGGCAAATTATAGTGCTTTTTTTATTATTCGATTTGAACTCAGAAAATAAATTAATAATAAAAACGCAATGAACATACCAAATAAATATGATGTATAACATGGACCAGTTTTATGATGAATACAGTTGGTCCAGCATGGTCAAACTTTCAATCTTTAATATTCAAAATGGCATCTACAAAAAAATTGACTAAAAATCAAATCAAGGTAATGTGAACTTGCTAAACACAGGAAGTAGATCCATTTGCACACATTTTGATAAGCAATTATCATTCAAACGGATTTTTAATCACTTCAACTAGTTATCCAAACAAGCTACATAATCAGCATAAATAAAGCCTTAATTTGTAGTTAGGACCTATTTTAATTGAATTACTGTTACAATGTTTCATTGACTGTTGTGAAAGAAGGGTTGTCTTCATAACTACCATCGTTTAAGATGTTCAGGGGCATGCAACATGTTAAACCACAATAAGAAATTGCTACGAATTTGCTGAAGGTTATTTGTTCGGCGATGCTGCACGCGTTTAGCGGTGTCTGTGAGCACGTCAAACTTACACCGTTTACACAATACACACAGGTCCAAATAAACTCCGTGATTATATTTGCAAACTGTATCCCTGTTATACGCAAATACACACTAAATCTGATTCTACAACATTACAATGCTGGTGAGGCACGTGTCAGATCGAAAAAGAGTTGATGCCTTGCTGAACTATTTAAAAAAATATTATTTTGTTAAAATGATAGGGAATGACAATATTCAGCCCGCACATTTAGCTAAAATGTGATTCTAAAATGCACTGATACTGAACTGTAACCGTTATGATTTTTGTGTCATTTAAATATTAAATTATTCATTATATAATGCTCAAAAGAACAATATTTCATGTACACTTGAGTATAAAAATACATGAAAATCTCGTCACGTTTCGGCTATTTGAATGGCATAGCTAGTGATCTGTTAAACATGAACAAATTCAATAATGTTATTTAAAAACCTTACCATGCACGTTATTTTAAAGTGTTAACAATTGAGCATACTAACCTATTTCTGTGGAAAAATCAATTTGTAGACCAAGAGAGGGCGCACTAATTTTTTTTTTTTGTTGTTGTACCAAATCAAAGAGATGCACAACCATCAAAGGCCAAAAAGAAGACTATGAAAATATAAGCAATTACGTTGTTGTAGGCTTCACGTATTGTTTTTTTATTTTTTTTAAATTTTTTATTTATTTTTTTTGTCCTGAGCCTGTACACCAAACCACCACAAGCTAAATATCGTGGATAGCCAAACAAAGTGTATAAATGTTAAGCTACTTTGTTTAATGAAGGCAATCAAATCTTGCCACTGAGCTCTGCAGAATCAACACCGATGACCTGCTCTTACATTAGCAAACTGCGTACCGCTATTAGTTACATAAACTAGAGCGCAGGTAAACAAATTAATTCAAAATAGGAGAAAGCATTTTAGAACAAACACTACGTTATGAGCAAGTTTCGATCTGGCCTATATCACCGTCGTCCTACTTTCTCTTATATTTTGTTATATATATATATATATATATATATATATATATATATATTTTTTTTTTTTTTTTTTTTAAATACAGCCCACTGTCCTTTTACAAATAGGCTACTTCTTTAAAAATCTAGTGATTAGTTAAACATTTTATTTATTGGACTTTATTGAGCTCTAACAAGAAAATGTATTAAATAGTAAAAAAAAAAAAAAAAAAAAAAAAAAAAAAAAGCTGTTAAGAAGAAATAAATACAGTGAGATGGATTTGCTTATATGCATTTAAAAAAATGATTCCCGTTGATTGTGAATAATAAATAACCTACTGCTTATGAACTATGAAATAAAAACACTCGGACAGTTGATCAATCTGAATAAAAACTACACTTGATGTCAGAGGTGTTGGCATTCTTAAATTCGTCCTCCCCAATTTTATCTGGATGTGATTTCAAACCACTCCTCTCCCAGCAGTCCAAACTTCTATTCCCCCCTTTCTCCCGCTGGAATACAATAAGATTAGGATATAATGAATCTTTTCAAATGGGGCTGCTCTTTTCAAGCTGCGCAGGTGTACAATAGGGGGGCAAATGGAGAAGTCTCACGCCTAGGTGTGAGCAGATTATTCAAATAGGGGCCGAGTGAAGCAGTAGGGATTGGAGGCTCGCCTGGGCGCACAGAGCTATATCACAGCGTTAAGAGCCAGCAGCAGGCGTCATTTCAACTGCAGTCATCTCAGATACACACACACACACATACACACACACACATGCGCCAGCCCTTGACAGGAGGAGAGCACAACGACGACACGAGTGTATCCCGTGGTCCCCAACAACCACCTTTGGCTGCCAAAGGACACACAATACCGGCATTTCTCGTGTGGGGAAGCGTTTTGAAAAGTAGACGAAACTTTTTTCCAGGATGCTCGGTGCTGTGAAAATGGAGGGACACGAACACGCAGCTGACTGGAGCACTTACTACGGAGAGCCCGAGGTGGGTAACTCACCTAAATAAATATATATGTATTTTTTTTTTCTCCTCGTCGAAATCCGATCCGGTTTTATACAACTCAATATTAGCCCTGAGATAATATTAACTTTGAGATCAAATATTGACTTGAGGCGCCTCCAAATCCTCCCCCATCATCTCGACGCCCTGCACTATCCTAACAAAGTTGTGCTTGACATGCAATGCAAACTTTTCATTTCCAATTATGGATACCGACGAATACACGGCTTTTCTTATTCAACAACATCGGGCGTTCGAAAGCGAAAATAACCAGACATTTGACTTTTAAACAAATAGCCTACTGTTCTTGGTTTTAAATTTCTGAGTGGCTGTAATGTCGACTACAAGTGGGCTTTCCTGTAATATGTTGGAGACCTGTAACTGACAAAAATGCCTCCGGAAAAGACTTTCACTTTATGACGCATGGTTCTATGTATCTCCAGATAAATTCGATTTTTTTTTCTTAACCCCAACAAATCGAACTATTTAATAAAACAGTTCTATATATGCTACAATTAAAAATAATAATAATAATGATAATAATAATAAAAAAACCTTTAGGAAACCCCGTTTTCTTATGTTTCTCTTTTCAGTTTTTTTTCAGAGTTGCATTGCACTTAATCGCACTGTGTGATTTCTTTCGCAGTGTTACACCTCGGTGAGCAACATGAACACCGGACTGGGAATGAACTCCATGAACACTTACATGACCATGTCCGGAATGAGTTCGACCGCAAACATGACAGCGGCTAACACCATGAACATGTCCTATGTCAACACGGGCATGAGTCCTTCAATGACAGGCATGTCTCCCGGCACGGGAGCGATGGCCGGCATGGGCGCGGGTATGGCGGGCATGAGCGCAGCCCTGAGCCCGACCATGAGCCCCATGGCAGCGCAAGCGCCCTCCATGAACGCCTTAACCTCGTACAGCAATATGAACGCTATGAGCCCCATGTATGGCCAGTCGAACATAAACAGATCGAGGGACCCGAAGACCTACCGCAGGAGCTACACGCACGCCAAGCCGCCCTACTCGTACATTTCCCTAATAACCATGGCCATCCAGCAGTCGCCCAGTAAGATGCTGACCCTCAGTGAGATCTATCAGTGGATAATGGACCTTTTCCCTTTTTACCGACAGAACCAGCAGCGCTGGCAGAACTCTATCCGCCACTCGCTGTCCTTCAACGACTGTTTCCTCAAAGTGCCGCGCTCTCCGGATAAGCCGGGCAAAGGCTCGTTTTGGACCCTGCATCCCGATTCCGGAAACATGTTCGAAAACGGCTGCTATCTGAGGAGGCAAAAGCGCTTCAAGTGCGACAAGAAACTGAGCAAGGAGCCGGGCCGGAAAACCTCGGAGGGCGGCTCGAACAGCAGCTCCGAGAGCTGCAACGGGAACGAATCTCCTCATTCCAACTCGTCCAGCAACGAGCACAAAAGATCCCTGTCTGACATGAAGTCGGCTCAGGGTCTGAGCCCGGACCACGCCGCCTCCCCGAACTCTCATGCGCAGCATCTCCTGGCGCAACATCACTCGGTTTTGGCGCACGAAGGACACCTGAAGCCAGAGCATCACTATTCCTTCAATCACCCCTTCTCCATCAACAACCTCATGTCCTCGGAGCAACAGCATCACAAAATGGACCTAAAGACATACGAGCAGGTGATGCATTACGGTTACGGCTCTCCGATGGCCGGCGCGTTATCCATGGGCTCCATGGCGAGCAAAGCGGGCCTGGATTCGCCGGACACTTCTTACTACCAAGGTGTGTACTCCAGGCCCATCCTGAACTCTTCCTAAACTCTCACGGACCTTGTGTGACAATTTGTACATTTGTAAAATGTTTGTGTATATGTATTCTGATTTTTGACGTTCTCCGTTAATTTAGATGTTCGTTAGTAATTATTTTGTAAAAGATCTGTTGACAATGTGACGAACTCTTCGAGGCGGCTTTTGAAAATGGACCAAATCCACACCGAAGGACTGCGGACGGATTGAAGTTCTTCAATCACTTGTGTAAACTTATTTATGGCTTGCAAATGTGTATTCTTGTAGTTGATGACAAGAACAGAATCTATATTAAAGTGTTATTTGGAAATTTTTCGCAATTCTGATTTTCACTCATTTGTGTTATTGTGTTGTTAACCACAGCAATAAAATAATAATAATAATGATAATAATAATAACAACAAATATAATTTTGGTCAACGAATTATCAAGGCATTTGCACATACGAACCACTCGTTAGTTGTGAGGGCTACAAATTTATATTTAATATGCCACAGTTAAATTATTTTGACTCAATGATTTTTTTTTTTTTTGTTATTTTCATTCATGACCTGAATTAATATCAACAATAAAAACTGAAAAATAGCCCAACAAATTCTTATTTTCTGATAAATGAAATAAGCTAGATTGCTTTTAATTAAATACTTTTCAAAACATTCATCAACTTCCCAAATAATCAGTATTAAACTTATATTCCAATGCTTTGAAAAATGTATTGCGTTTTACTTAAAAAAGCGATAGTCACTTGAAATCTATTATCACGAAAATAAAGTGTAGCGTTGTGTTCAGAACGACACAAATTATTTGCATATAATCTATCTATCTATCTATCTATCTATCTATCTATCTATCTATCTATCTATCTATCTATCTATCTATCTATTATACATGCAAAGTATATATATAGTAAGATTTGAGTCATAACAAAAACACAAAAAACCTAGCCCATTTCTGAATTCAGCAACATCTTTTGTAATCTTTAGAAAGTCTCTTGTTTCTACGAATTAGACGTGAAACCCTTTTGATGTAAAATGAATAAATAAAAAAAAAAATCATGAAATACAGTCTCCGTTTATTAAAACAATTCAACAGTTTTGCAAGAAATATCTTAGATTAGCATTTTTTTACATAACCGGAAAAAATAAATAAATATATAAATAAAAATAGCTCCCATTTCTGAACAGCAACATCTTGTCATTTTTACGAAGTCTCTCGTTTCTTTCCAACATATAAATACGACCTGAGACCTTCTTTTGTAGAAAGCAAGTAACAAGAAGAATAAGTCCCAACTAAAACCAGAAATAGAAGTGTTTAAGTGGAGGGGCATATTTGACAGGCATCGCACTGCTGTTCCGACACACATAAAGAAGCTGTGTTATATGTTTTCTCCTTTTAATAGTAAACTTGCAGATCAAGAAGTCATCTGTGGCCAACAAATCACCCCCCTGGGGTATCACATGAGTGTGTACACTAAGAGAATTCTCTCTCAACTTGAATAATGGCAAAGAAGGCCTGGTTTTGTTACCTCTGTGTTTTTAGTTCTCAGTCCATTCCATTGTATTTCAAACCCCCATGATCTGCGAATAAACAAAAACTGGTAAACAATGAAAAAGGCGGTATTAATGCATATAGGATGTGTACTTGAGCAATCAAATCACACGAGTGTAAACTTTGAATAAGAGCACGTCACTTCTATGTAAATTTACACAGAAATTAAATTTCGCTGCCCCTCGTTTTACACATAATGCTAGGCTGAATTTTTATAGCGCACTGATCGATATCTTGGTAAAATAATCATTTTTTTTTTAAACTAGCGGGGCAGTGAAATCTTTGCTTTGTTGCTAAAGTCAACAGTGACAGAGTTTGAGCTCAAATAAATGCCGCGAGGCTTCCAGCCCTGTGCAGAAGGCAGCGGGAGAGGCTCCGATGCCGTTCTGCAGGCTCCAGGTACGAACATTTTCATCATTAAATCCAGCTCTCTGCTGAGGCTTTCGATGCATGCTGCGTGTTTGGCTTAATTAGGATTTCATATATAGGAACTTTCTGCGTGCAACAATGCGATTTCACAGCAATATGGCTCGACGCTTGAACAGACGCAACTCAAGTGCTGATGTGAAGGGGCTCTTTCAGCCGACTGTCAGATGGCTATTCCAGCTGATTGATGCCAGTGATACTGGAGAAGACATGCATTGCTTTCGCCGTGCCAATAACCGCAGCCCATCAAATGGAGTTCTCAGGTAGTGATGTTTTTTTTTTTTTTTTTTTTTTTTTTTGAAATCGGACAAACTTGTTATCGAGATATAAACGCGTAGACTTTGCAACCAAATTATCAATGCAGATAAAGGATTTTACGCTTGTACAAGTCTCTCATTTAGCGAAACGTTCTACGAATTCAATTATTTTCGACAGCCAAGAAGAATTTCTGGTCTGTTAACATCGTTCTAGAGACACGAATAACAACAGTCATCAAAATGAGCATACAATTTAGCAGCATCCTAGGTAGACCTAATGTTTGACTTCAGACAAAATAAGTATTACAGTGGCAATTTACAGAAAGATCAGGTTTACTCTCACAACGTAAAGAAAAGTATAAAAGGAATTACTCAGATTGTTTCTGTTCTGATTCTGTAGGCTACAATTTAAAAAAAACAAACAAAAACACCATCAACATCAATGATCAACGACGACGATAATAATAATAATAATAATAATAATAATAATAATAATAATAATAATAATAATAATTATAATAATTATTATTATTCTTTCCCATATTTAGCCTATTTGTGACTATGTGAGTATATAAGACAAGAGGCCTGGAATGAGAAAATCCAAGATGCTTTTAAATAGATTAGACTACTTTAAAGGATGCAATATAAAAGATCTAAAATATATTTCTAATATCTGGTATTTTAAAAGGCTGTAAGTGAAAACGAATTAAAAGAAAACCTAAAAATCGAACTATTATTGTTGTTATAGCAACGAGATCAGCTTTTCCCTGGCGTGTTTTCTCTTCTCACTTAGGTAACCCTGTTTAATTGCTTTTCGTCGGAGTCGTCCAATTTGCATATCATACTGCAAATGAAAGGCGGAATGTAAACAAGTGATCCTCAAAATTCTCATTAGGAGTATAAAGTTTTTCAAGGAGAGCTACGGGCATCGCCTAAACTTTCATCTACATCACATACAATTATAATACAGGCCAAAAATGGTTAATGTACACGCTTACGTGAATAAGAATGAAACTTTAATTTATTTTTTATTCATTTTAATTGAATTGAATGCACATAAACGACTCATATTGTTACCTAAACCACAAAATTAGCTCATTTTGGAATGGAAACATAGTCTGATCCGAATTGCAGGACCGTGTACGGTGGCATCTAAACTACATCGGGTCAGCTAAATGGCTTTAGCACGTATTTTGTTCTCTGCTCAGTCCTGGAACACCCAAGTGGAGCTGGTCTCCAGGGAGATCTGCGGGACACCCATCTTACAAGCTGTAATGCCGCTTTAACCCATTGCTGGGGAGGGACCGTTCGCACTACCCCGATTTAAGACCAAATACTCTTAATCCTGCTGCTGTCCCACACTATATTAATGCTCTACACAGACGCCTAATCTACGCCCTAAAGTTAGAAAGGCAGTTTCACTGCAATATGCCGAATAGGATTAGGTTAGTCTTTGTAAGAGTCTTTGAGACTTTTTAAACGCTGCGCAATACGATTACATGCAAAACTAGCGCAAAAATCCCCCCACCCCAAACCGATTATGATAAAATATTAATAAAAACATCTAAACAACAACGACGACAACAATATTAGTAATAATAATAGTTCCATGTCATATTTCCATTAATGTTTTCAAATAGCCTACTAATGCTCCGTGAAATAAAATGATTTTTGAAGCTGTTTTCCTATTTAAATTGCAATAAAGCTAAACCATCTATCTTTTTAAATGTTGTTCCTAGTAATTCCATATTTATGAATTGGTCTACATGTATAACAAAGTTAGACAGAAAAACACTGCAGAGCCCACGCTTTATTTCCTAAAGATGACCTTGAACAGGTTGTAGCTTTGGAAAAACGCTACTTTTCCCCAAACACAACAAAAAAAGTAACAATTGCTTTTATTTTAGAATTTTGAGAGTTTTTTCTTTTCTTTTTTATATAAAAAATGTGGAGTATGCTTCTATACTAATAAATTACACTGCTTGTTCTTAGTTACCTTGGTAAATACAATTATATATTAAAACATTAAATAATATCTGAGTAGTAATACGATAAGCATGAACACCTATGTTTATTTAAGCCAATAACTTGATCAAATGTATCTTTGTTAAGAGACATTCCACAGCAAAAGATCAAATGAATGTAGCTCTGTAATCTAATTTACCATACATTTCTAATGAAATGTTTGCATTTCATGTGATACGATGCATGCAATATAAACTCTTAATATGACGTAAATACATTGTTAGAGCCATTCAAGGTTAAGTTTATAACAATACGATACGAGCTGACTGGTTTTCTAAATAAAACACTCATGAGCATTTATTGAGCAATTTACTATAATAATTAATGGTATGAGTAGGTGGCATTGTTTCGAAATGAATCATCACTAGATTTTTTTTTTGGTCTCACATTGCTTTAATGTCATGTACATGCCCAACCCTTCAGACACTCTGAATAGGAACATTGTCTGTTATTAAAAAGGCTGTATGATTATCTAGGAACTGTTGTTAAATGGCCTACATGCTGTCAGGGTGTTGTGGTCGGAGAATCATGGCGAATGCAGCGGAAATAGTGTAAGAGTGTGATGGTTCAGGCCTGTGTTCACACTCATCCAACAGCTTGGTGTGAAATTCTTGCTGAGACGTACAGGCCAAACCACATGTCCATTCAACCAACCCATTCGCCCGAATCACTGCTTAAACATTAGCATCTTTTAGGGATAAAATTGCCTGGACAAATGCCAGATTCCTTTTTACGGCTGAAATAAGTAGGGTATTAAATAAGAAATGACAATGTTGATGTCAGCTATGCCATTTCCTGTGCACTTACGTGTCTACATGGTACGGATGCCAATAGTTCACACACTTGCCCAACATTTCCTGTGGTCAAATGCTGTGGGTAAAATCTAAGTCACTGGGAAGGACACTTGACTCATTAAATCTTAATGAAAGCAATAAACACAGACACCAGCAATTCATTCAGACCTCCAAACCAATCTCCATTTCTCACCAAAGGCAAACAAGCCCAGATGCCCCAGCGTGATTCCCTGCATAACAAAAGCGAATCAGATTGTGTCCTGCATGTGTTCCCAGTGCCGAAATGGTAAAGGCGATAGGTTATTCCAAGATAGAGCTTGTCCAATTTATTGTACGTGAGAGGAGTATGTCACAAAGGTGATTTCTGCATTTTTTTTTTCAACACTGAGGAGCTTGTAGTTTAGAGGGTGATGGACATACTCATGCAACATTCATGAGAATCTCTTTCCTCAAGCATTCATGGAGAATAAACACACACATACAAATAATCTGGCTGCAGGATTTACGAGTTTTGTAGTGATGCATCTTTATGTTGCAATTTGAAACTTGATGAAGAAGACAGTTTATAAAGCCCTTTTATATATGAACAGTATTGAATGAATGAATGAATGAGGCATTTATATACCAGTTGATGTTCTTTCATTTGATCAAATCAGATCTCTTGCCACGGGAAAATTGAACCTACTAGTAAATACATATCCAGGATCTCTACCAACACTGTCCCCAGAGAGTCCACAGCAAGAGCTCTTAAAGTAAATCCCCCAACTCAGACCGAAATAACTCACCAACCCTTTCTCAGACTAAAGGCAATCTTCAGTTTAATCCAGTATAAATGCATTTATCGCAAAGAGATTAATGACTGGGTGTTGCCTGTTAAAAAGCCCGGAGGAGCCTCTGGTACGTTAGAACAGATTACTCAGATGCTACACAGTAGTGGTCCCCTGACACACAATGTTTAACCTCTCTCCTCATGCTGACAGCCACATAGCAGGCAGTTTAATTCAATTTCCTGTCAGATCAAGAGCTTTCCTCATTGTTGTGGCTGATTTATTATCTGCAAGCATGTCTTTGTTTCCCAATTTACAGAAGCGATGACAATAGCATCAATTAGTGAGAATGTTATGAGGCCCCTTAGCTACATTAAAAGCTATAATAACCATCTGAAGTGTATGTTTAACTGTAATACAAAAGCAGTTGTGAATTGCTGATTACCATGAATAGCATATCAGCAGTTCTGAAGAATTGATTAAAGAACTTTGAAAAGAAGCATTTAAACACATGAAATGGAGTGCATTAGCACCCATTCACTTATTCAGTGGTGTTGGTCACGGAAGCATTTTTTTCCCACTCCTTTAGGGATCTTGAAAAAAGTCTTAGTTAAAATGTTATAAGCCACCAAACCAAACAGTGATTAGATGAAGCACAACATTGCAAAGTTTGATTAGATACAGAGAGAGAGCATAGGGAGATCAACTTGATTACATCATTTGCAGCTCTTTTGACACGATTTGCTTGGTGCTACTTTCTGATTTGTGAAATTTTCTATAGAAGGTAATAAAGTTTTTCACCACAAATTCCACTGTTATACATGATTCTTTTAAAAATAAGTTGAAAAATGGCTTTATCAAAAGCTTATCCAATCGATTAACAACCTCAGAGCTCACAACAGATTTAGTTATCATTAAAAATAAATTTCTCTATGGAAAAAATGAGTGGGTTTTTTTACTTCCGGAATCCGGCTGTTGCACTCTATTAGTGCTGAAATAACAGAGAAAAGAGCTATAGGCTATGTGCGTTTGGTATAGGCTACATTACTAGCAACAACCGTTACCATAACTGTGTATTAGGAAGTTTAAAAAGCTCAACTCATCGCTCTTCCCATAGACCGTTTTACAACCAATGCAAACCTATACCGATGCAAATCATCCACAGAGCCATTTTTACATGCAAAACAAAGCATTGTTGGAGGATGCCTTGCCATAATGCCACCTTTGAAGCAAATCAGATGATGGATATGAGCAGTAAGACATATATGAGAGGTGGTTCATAATCTAAACAAATCCACGTGCCTTTTATGCGACAGGTTAAGACTCATATTGCCTTTACTATGCAAATGCTCTCTTCGTGAAAGCTATAGAAAAAGGGAAAGATGGGAATAGGGAAGATGAATTATTTAGCATTTGAGGTGCCCTTTGATGGTAACGGACAAGAACACAATAGGGTTTACAATTAATTTCAGCTTTTAAATGGTACTTGAAGTAACAACTACATGTCCTTTGTGACATTTAGGAATTGTTGTTTGGCTTGGAAGAATGTTGCATTTGGAAAAATAGACACCTTCAAAAAGGAAAGGCACAGTTTGAATTGCATTTGACCTGAAAAAGAAAATGCCAATTGAACAGGCTGTGTGATTTGATGTTTCTCCCAGTGTAATAGGCTATCCAACAGAATATGAATTTCAATATGGTCTTAATGACTTTTCACCACGTCATACTAGACCGTTAACCATCCACTCAGATATGTTTAAGTTTATTTAGCCCAGATCCTTAACCGCGTCCTGCGGCGTGCCTCTAAAATATAATCGCCAACAATTGAGGAGCTCACGGCCGAAGTCGAGAGCATAATTGCTAGGAAACATCTTACTGAACAGTTGGCGATAAACGCAGTCAGCCCCCTCCTCAGCTTAAAGCAATTAATTCAGGCACCCTGACATCAACTCTCCAATCCTCTGACAGCTTGGAGCCCAAATCAAAATGCTAGTTCTCCTGGGAACAGCAGAAGATAGCCGGCTCTTTTCTGGACTGTTTGCTCACTGGGCCTGAGAGCAATCTTCCTTGCTGAATGAAATGCAAGGACACAAACAATGTGCCGGCGAGAGAATGGAAGACGGGGAATGAACAGTTTGGACTATTTGCTCAGCAGAAGGGCAGTCACAATAGCTGGCCCATAGCTTTCCCATGCATCAAGCCTCTTAGTCTTAGGGCTCCTTTGTTGCTGGGTTTCGTTCAGATAAGAGTCCAGCTGCCCCATGTGTTTAATTCTCATTGTATGTTGTACTGTATGGTCATTTAGATACTTTTGCATGGCTTTTCACGATTTCGTGAACAAACACGCTCATGCCACATACTGCGCGTATATCTCCGTGGCCGGGTTTCACCTCTGCATGTGCTCTCATTTAAGGGGGACAGCTGAGCAAAAAGGGGGTCAAGATTGCGCTTAGAGGGCAATGCCTTATCTTGTCAAGTATAAGGGTTCTGATATGAGGTTTGTGCTAATGATACAGTAGCTCTCTGATGTGTTGCACAAATGAGTGGTAGCAAAAGAAAAGAATTCACACGACTCCTTTGATCAGTAAAAAAGAAAGAGGGATGACAATGCGATGGCTGCTCAAAAAGAGAAAGCCTGTTCCAGAGCTCATGTGCTTCTTTGTGAGGATTGCACATCGTAAAAAGTAGTGAACACATAACGGTAACACTTAATGATAAGGTCTTATTCGATAATGTTAGTTCATGCATTAACATAAACTAGCAATGAATAGTATATTTGTATAGCGTTTATTAACCTTTGTTCATATTAGTTAACAAAAATACAATTGTTCATTGCTTGTTCATAGAAACTCAGAGTTCATTAATGTTAACAGATGCAATGTATTGAATTTAGCATGAACAAAGTTTCATGATTGTTGTTCTAATTGTTGTTCTAATTAATATTATTGCAACTTGCTACCCATATAACTCTTGCCATTATTCTCTATTTCTGTTTAATCAAACCCTCAAAAAGCAACCTAATGTTATCAGTTTGTTTCAGTCATAATGAATAATATTTTTGACTTCTGACTATATTTAAATGTCATTTTTAGGTTAACTGAACATATATGTATTTTATATTGCAGAATGCATTCTGTTCTTTTGTGTTCACTCTTATGATGCTCCTTTTTTTCTTTGTACATCGCACACAACAACCTTTAGTCAGTTTAAAGTAAAGTAGATCGACCTCTGATATTTTTTGTTCTTACCACAGTATTTTGTATTCTTTACTCCAGCAGTGTGGACACATCAGAGCGATAATATGGAATTATGGACATATTAGGCAAATAGATTACTGAATAAATTGATGAGAAGAGTCATTTCATTCTTGTCATGACTCATAGACTAATATTAATGCATCAGTGCATAATATGGTTTAAGCAATAGGATCTCATAAAAAGATGACAGATTTCACAGTTTGGTAACAAGGATGTTGGATTTTAAGGAAACCCAAAATAATAATAATAATATCTTTCGTGGCTTTAAAAAAAATGAGGTAAAAAGATTCATTTGTGTTTTATGTTTTTATATGTAAGCATGTGAGTGCAAGTATGTACGCATGCACATTTGTGTGAGTGTGTGTGAACAGGTCGTGTGTGGGATGGTGCAGCCTTATGCTTCACTGATAGTAAAGTAAAGCTCTGTTCATGGCTTTTCAGCACTTCTTTAAGTTGCCACCACTGTGTAATTTATGGGTGCTGAGAATCGCTGTGTTGAAACACGACGCAGATCTGTACTGCACAGAAACGGCTGAGAACGACTGACTCATATAAGATGAAACACACAAAATCTGGGTGATTAGCAAGTACCGGAACATGCCAAGGATACGGCTATGGGAACACACACGAATAAAAACACACCCTGCTGAAGGGGTTTTGCGTATACCCAAGTGAGACTTGCTAAAATAAACGTAAAAGTGATACAGTATTTTGGTCACGCATTAAATGAGAGACCAGGAGCTGTGTAAAGCTTGAGTAATATGTTTATTTAGGTATTAGTCTATGAGAAATGTGGGAAAAAATGAAATAAAATGAATGTCCAGATGGTGTCTTTTATTCTCATATTCTGTTAAAATTCTGTCAATTTTCCAGAACGGAAATATTTGATCCAATGATGGATTTATGTATAAAATTGCATTTCCTAAATTTTTACATTTAAAGCAAATCAATATTATGAATACATTATAAATAAATGCCATCTTAAATTGAAATGGCCATTCACATCATTCACTACAAGTGAAATGACTATTTCTGCAGAATTGTCTTTATTTACAACAAATGGAACTGCACGTCTTAAAAGTTTGCTCAGATTCTTTAGTAATGAGGGAATTTTTTAAATATATAAATAATTTTTTTAAAAGTAAAAAAGGTAAAATATGACCATTAGTCATCCTCTTAAAGAACATTTAAAATGTTTTGCATTTGGCATCTTTCTCAACTAAATCTACTTCCTTATTCCATATATTTCCAACAATTTCCTTTCAAACTCTTTTGAGAAATGCTAAACGATAACAGCTTGGTCTCAAAAAAGGCCAAACATTATAATCTGTATCTTTTCAAACGTTCCTTTCGCTCTCACTCACAGGTCTGGTCTCAAAGAGTACACCAGAGATAAGACTCAGCCACACAATGTCCCCTCAGTAGGTCTCATTGACCGGCCATGGCACCGGCCAGGTATGCCAGCAATGTTTAACCAGCTATCCATCTTCTACCTGCTGCTGGTAAACAGGCACCTTTGTTTAAAGCGCAAAGGTGACTCAACAAATGAACTATTTATTTCCCCATTGGCCCAGGCTGAGGAAATATGCCTCTTATAATCCGCTTTTTATTTCTCTGACAGGAGCAGTGTGGTAATGCATGTCTGTGTGTGGGTGGGAGTTTCTTCAGAGGAGAGGGGGCACATGGCCTGGTTAACTAGTGATTTTTGTGGTGAACTCATGTTCCAAGCACTTATCATTAGCGTCCAGAGAGAACAAACAAACAGTGTGTGGTGTAAATCTGGCGGGATGTCTGAACATTGTGGGTTCAGTCATGTTCCTTGATAGAATTTTAGTTAAGGTTTGCCATTTCCTTAAATTGCATGTGTTTCAATAAAACAATAATGAATAAGGAATATTTGTTTTGAAGCAAATAATTCTACTAGAACTAGAATACACAATGACAATGCACAGGTAGCTCACATACAAATTTGAACCTCAGACCTGCATTTATATATCCAGGGTATTTGAACTATGCTGACTACTTAGTTTTTCAACCTCTGCCTAAAATTTTTGATCAGCATATGCCTTTATTGTTAGGAACAGACACACTACAACTATATTACCTATAAAACATGGACTTGAATGTGTGTTAAACCCAACTATATGTCTACAATTAAAAAAAAAAAAAATAGAATCTTTAACATCCATGGAACCTTTCCATTCAATAAAATATTCTTTACAGTTCTTTAGATGATTTAAATGTTTTTTTACCCTACATGATAGCTCTTTTAAGAACTGTTCACTGAAAGATTCTTTAGGGAACCCAAAATGGTTTTATGTGCCATTTCTGCGAAAACCCCCTTTTGGAACTTTAATTTTAAGAGAGTACGTGCATTAGGGAATTGCATGGTGGGTAGCTGGGGTCTTTGGGACAACGAATAACAAGTTCAGACAGAAGTACAATCTCAGTATCTTTTCAATACAGGATTGTGATTTAGCCAACTTAATTCCTTAATTATGGATGTGTTCTATGTTAGCACGAATGACTTTAACTTCTATTATTGCTCCTAATTTCCCCTGTCCCATGTCAAACAAGACCCCAATGGTTGCTGCTATATATTTTTTTTTAACATATTTCAGTGTATTTTCTGGAATACAGTTTTTTTAGACACCTAAAATGTGTATTCTTGTAATAAATTTACACATTCTCTCTTCAATTACTTTACATATTTACACTTTACAAATATTTTACACTCTAATCATGGTGAATATGCTTTTCTTTTTAGATCTGAACCAATCAGCAGTCATCATCACTGACATGCCACTTCATTTGGCAACTGCTGGTTCAACCCTTTCCATCAGCCACGTTCACCTGCAGCTACCCACAGTCACGTCTGACCTGGATGCATGAGCAAGATAACATTCACATCTGCAACGTCAAGAGAGGGGCACAAGGAAGCCTGACATTAATGATTAACAGCGCTAAAAGCCCCTACTTTTGTATTCCCATGGTGCCGGGGCTATCTGCCGATCATGTGACCTGCACGAAGAAGATTGGGGGAGTGAGCGCAAAAGCAAACACAGGTGTTTGGGCTGGAGTCGTTCGGTGCTGTTAGGGACAACTGCAAACACAGGCTGCCATGCCTAGAGACGCGAACGCCCACCCACACCAACAGGAGAGCCAACCGGAGTCACCGACTCAACTCTGACGCTCTCTGCCTGCCTTTTCTCCGAACAATTAAGGCTCTTCATTGGCCTATTAAAGTCTGCTCTTTTAGTGCAGTTTGACCTAAGGAGCTATGGATTCTTTATTGAGCATCATAAATAGGCATGACCATAAATAAATATAAACAAGCTTTTTATAAATAAATGAACAGATAACGTAAAATAATGCTTTCTTAATGCAGCAAAATGTTGTGAAATTATTGCACCACTGATAGTGTCTACATTTTTAACTTCAGATAAAATCCAGTGAAAAATCACATTGTTTGCAAGAGATTTGTCTGGTTCGTTCATTTAAAAAGTCAACTCACTGTAAGCTAGTTTCGAGATGATTGAGAGCTTGTTGATTTAAATGCGAATATGAAAGTAATTTATTTTCACATACTTGGCTGAACTGATTTTTAATGCAACCGTAATTAAATAAACACGTTTTAATCCACATATTACACTCCATTTGTTTATTTAAATTTTGTTTTATGGAAAATTATTTTAGAAATGACAACGTATTTGATGTAAACAATGTAAATGAAGTTGAAGGAGCACACAGCTGCTGATCTAGATTCAGCATTTCCTTCCTACTAGCAATTAAGATTTGAACTGGAGGTGTTGAACACTGATCTGAGACCAGCGGAATTCATTGTTGTGGTCATGGGAAGACTATCTTACACGCTCAGACTAAGAACAACTTGTTTAAACATGAAATCTGACAAAACTTACATAACATAACATAATGGTCATATTTTTTGATATTCCCTTTGCACAAAATGTCATTAGCGGATATTAATGAACCATAAGAAACTTGACTAGCATTGTAATCGACCGTAAGTGTGCTGAAAAGTAGACTTTACAGAGTATTCCGATATCTTCGGTACAGTTCCAAACTGAAGGGAACATAGAATTATACTTTGAAGGGCAGTGTAAACACCCACCTGTGCATAGCTACCGTATTTTTTACGGTAAAATTCCGGCAACCACAGCTGCCGATTTTTTACCGTAAATTTTACGGATTTTTTTTTTTTTTTTGTTTACAGTGCATCGCAACATATATTTAGAACTTTTAGGGCTGTAGGGCTTTCAAATATGACAGATTATAATCATTAAAATTGATAATATATTGCATACATTTTGTAATTTGTCGAGTTAAGTGAACTTTCGCAGTGATGCCATGAAAGAACCATTTTGTGTTCCCCAAAGAACCTGTCAGTGAACAGGTCTTAAAAGAATATTTTTTTTCTCTTAGTGTGAAGAACATTTTAATAATCTAAAGGACTTTTTTCAACTATAAAGAATCTTTTGTGTAATGGAAATGTTCTGTGGATGTTAAAGGTTCTTCATAAATGATACCAATTAAGAACCTTTATTTTTAAGAGTGTTTAGTGAGCAGTGAATACTGCATAAGGGACCCTGTGAACTCAGCTTTACTGTATGCAACCATCCACCAAGTGTATCAGTGCTCTGGGTCAGGTGGCAGTGAGACGCTGTATATGTGCCTCTTGTTGAAAAACAGCCAGAGTTTTTCATAGATTAATACTATTAATATTTGTCAGTCAGACAAGCAAACACTTTAAATAACCAAGAGGGGTAATGAGATTTTGATAAGGAAGGAGGTCGGGCGCAAAAAAAAAAAAAAAAAAAAAAATTAAATAAAAAAAATTAAAAAACAGACAAAAAACGGTAAGGAAGTATACAAAAGAGGCAATTAATTTTTGACGTATAACACTTTAAATAACCAAGAGGGGTGATGAGGTTTGGATGGGAAAAGGGGTTGAGTGCAAAAAACAAAACAAACAAAACAAACAAACAAAAAAAAAAAATGGTAAGGAATAATACAAAAGAGGCAATGAATTTTTGATGTCTACTACACATATGACTTCATTATGTATTATTTTCATTAAAAATACATTTAAAAAAATACATAATTATCAGTTTAACAATTTAAGATTAACTGAAAATGACGTAAATTTCAGAATATGTGTGCAGCATGCACAAAAGCTTAATAAAACCTGATACATGCAATCCAGCATGATTTAAGAATGTTCCAAAGAGTAGGCCTATCATGTGTGCTTAAGTGGAAGAAAAGAAATCTGAGATTTTGTACAGTTTTTGTGGTTAAGACATCACAAATTTGAGATTAGATTTTATCAGTGACTAAATCTTAAAACATTTATTTCAAGATTTTCAATGTTTGTTTCTGGACTTTATTTTTTTTTTTATACTTTATTCACTTCTTCATCATGCTTCTCCCAAATGTCAAAACATAATATAATTTCAGCCATATAAATTTTAAAGATATTGTCTGATCAGCTGAAGATTTTTTTTTTCTGTTGCCCTTCCATATACAAAAGAAGTAAATAATGAATAGTAATAATAATAATAATCTAAGGAGTAAAATAATAATGCAAGCTACGAATATTCAACTATGGATCAATTTGTACTGTAGACTGAGGCACACATCAAACCACTGCTTTGAAGGATTTGAAGCATCAGCTTTGTAGTTATTGTTTCACTCCAGCAAGATATGTGTCCATTGTGGGCTGAAAGTGAGCTAATCAAAGTGAATCGGCAGCGATAAGCTGCAGATGAACGGTGCTTTGCTCAATTGAGCTTTTGATGTTGCAGACACAATGCAACATGTGAAAAGAGCAAGTGTCCTAGAAGCTTTTTTTTTTTTTTTTTTGTCTGGCTCCACACCTATAATGAGGTCACACAGCAGCCTGTGGTAAAGCTGTCTAACGTATTCATTCCCACGTTAAAAGATGCCACTAATACACAAACTTAGAAAAAGAGAGAATTTAAGAATTTTATCTGGTGTCAAACTACTGTGTGTCTGTGAGTGTGTTTGTGTCTTAATCAGGGGTGGTAAAAGCTTAATTGCACCACTCTTCAGGTAGCAATGCAGAGGCCAGGTGCTCGCTTCATGGGTCACCACAAGCTCACTATCCAGAGAAGCTCTTAAGGAGTTGAATTAGTGCATTTACCATGCAGCCTTCACTGGTCAGGAGTGTTAAAATATAACGGCATTGGACATCAAAAAAATATTGAAATAATTTGAATTATCCCAGGGGGTGGAAATCACAAAATGTTTGTCTTTGTAATGTGTCATTGAATTGCTCCGCCTAAGAAATGACTTTTCTTTATGGCTGACATCAAGCCCTTTTACTTTTGTAACAACGTCCTGATGCATTCTTTTTTTTTTTTTTTTTTTTTTTGATGCATATAATACAATCCTTCATGTTTACTTTAAGGGTCGGCGCAAAGAGAAATAGCTCATTAACCACATAAAATCTACTGTATTACCAGTGTTGGGAAGGTTACTTTTGAAATGTAATAGGTTACAGATTACAAGTTTCCCTATCTAAAATGTAATAAGTAGTGTAACTATTTCAATTACTTTATTAAAGTAGTGTGACTGATTACATCTGATTACATTTTGATTACTTTTCTAAATTTCTAATGTTTTCAACTATGTAGCTATGATACTGTTTTTGAAATCAAATTTTTGCAGAGCTATGACAGGAAATACTGGCATCTAACAATGGCTTGGAAGAAAACAGATAATCTTAAAAAAATAAAACATATACATAACCCAAATAGGAAATAAACCTGTTAACGAATAAGCATGTGCCCTGTTCTGTGTACTAAACTCCTGAAACATTGGTGTCTCATATTTTAGAGAAGTCACTGCAATTTCTGAAAGAAATCAATTAAATATGTATGTGGGTGTGTGTGTGGGAAAAAAAAAAAAAATCTGATGTAACCACCTTTGTAATCGTTAACATTGTCATAAGTAACTGTAACTTAATTACATTTTTTTTCTCAGTAACTGTAATTGATTTCAATTACATTTATTTTTTTAATTAAATTACACAATTTAGTTACATGTAACTAGCTACTTCCCAACACTGTTTGATGCACAAACTTTTTCAATTTTTTTCAAGGCCTCTAAATGATCAATATGATGTGCTGAAAAACCTGTTGTACACAATCTACTACATGCCTTCTGTCGTCTGATTGATAGTCTAAACTTTTTTAGCAAATAAAAGGCCTTTTAGTAAAATTGTAAAAACGTCCACCTACAGCTTGTGGTTAACAGGTCTTTTTGCTGTTAAAACTTTACTGATTTTTAAACATAAGAATCACTTTTATATGGTTTGTAATATTTTAAGTTGAACACTTACTGGACTGAAGCAACTTAGGTTTACTTGATCATTTTTAAGAAAAAAATCATGTTCAAATGCAAGTATCAAATATGATCATCAGGCTTTTGAGGAACGTTCATTTGTTCATCTCTCAATCATCATTGTATTGCATTGCATTATATGTTTGGAGACAACAGAGCTTTGATCATAAAATAAGCATTTAAATATCATATAATCCATATTATTGGGAGATACAGAATGACAAGTGGTATTTAAATTATTTAATGTTAGTCTGCTATACTATCTAATTAATTTACATTAGAAGCTATCAGAATTTCATCTTATTTTTGGCTCAGTTTGGGCCTGTAATATGTGCTCCACATTATCCTTTTTAATAATATATGATCCATAAATCCTGGTGTATCAAATATGATACAAAAACATATGTGTATCTGTGACTATTATTTCATATGTCTGGTTTTGCAGGGTTGATAACAACAGCACATTTTCCCTTTTAACACTCTTCTGTCCCAGAAATACAAGTAATAAGGTAGAGTTTGAGTCCAGGTGACTTAACTGTACTATGCAGAGCACAGGTGTCTCACTGACATGGGCTTTAACAACGGGCCCACCGTTTGATCTCCTTTATTCAACTGCAGAGGAAAGAGAGAGAGGGATGGGAGCGGAGAGGAGAGGTGGACGACTGATGACAGGTGTACCTGAGCGGAGGTGTGTAAGAGGAACAGACAGAGGCCATTAAAGTACATTCACTGCCATCATAATACTGAGACAAAGAGTGTGCGATGTTGTCATGGAGGAAGAGACTGGGTGGGATTACAAGGACAATACAAACAAAAACCTTTTAAATGCTTAATAAATCAGACTGTAATTTTGCAGAAATGATCTCGGATTGATATAGAATAGTTTTTGATACATACCTATTTAATGAATTCTTTTTGTGCCTGGTTTGTATTTATTCATTCACTAAACTAGAACAGCAGAAACATACTGATAAACAGATTCATTTCTGATGAATCCTAATAAATAAATAACTACAAACTATAGCATCCGTTTCAGTTGAGTCCCATCAAAAAAACAGTAGCTTTCAAACTGTGTGTCAGAGCATGTTGCTCCTTTAGCTGGGCATCTGAGCAGAGCTGATTGTTTGGGGTGAATGGCTGTGTGGGAGTGTATGCATTTATGTTTTTGAATGAGTGTGACTGGATGCGTGACTGACTGTTTGTGAGTGTGAGTGAGTGAGTGCGTGTGTTCGAGTGAGCGAGAGACGGACAGCTGCTGTCTGACAGGGGCGGCTGCTACAGGTAGCAGCTGGGCCGACTCACCTGTCACGCAGATCCAATCCCGTCCGTCAGCGCTGGCGAGGAGGAAAAGCCACGTGTTCATTCAGCGGGGATCGGAGAAAGAAACAGAAACAAAGGTAGAAGGTAGTTTCCATGAACGACAGAGCAAGAAAAGAAAAACACGTGGATTGTTATCCAGGTTATTGACCGCCTCTGATCCTGTCCTATAAAAATATTTCATAGAAACTGAAGGATTCTATCTTAAAAACATTTTTTAAACTGTAATTACACTATTATTTATTTGTTATTAACATGTTATTAATTTAATATGTACCTGAATGTAGCTCACTTTTTATTTTCTATGTCAGATTTATTGTAAGTTGTTAACATTAATATAATATCATGTGAATTGTTATTACATTGTAATTACATAGAAACAATTATTAAATAGAATCTTCTTTTCTTTCATTTTCTTTCTTTCATTCTTTCTTTCTTTTTATTTTTAAATTGTAAGGTTAGGGTCATTTTTTGCAGGGTTGTTCACATGAGCTATTCTATTCTATTCTATTCTATTCAAATTATTGTTTTCTGTAGAGTTATTATGTTATATTAAATTATATTATTTTTAAGGTGTCTTTTTACAGTGTAATTACACAGATATGCACTAATAGTAATAGTAATTAACAACAAGTAGTACATGTAACAAGGACACTAAAATAAAGGGTAGCACTTTATTTTAAAGTGTCTTTGTTACACATGTTGCATGTACTTATTATTGTAATAACAATAAATTATGCATAATTGCATGCATGTAACCCTAAGCCAAACCCTAATCATATAGTAAGTACATGTAGTTAATTACTACTACTCAGTACTTCAATGTATAATTATACTGTAACAAGGATACCTTAAAATAAAGTGTAACCAAATAAAGTGTTACCTTATAGTTATGTCAATAGTTATAGTTTACCTCAATTTTAATTTTCTAATTAAATCACATTTTTGTAAGGTTGTTTACAGCTTATTATATATTTTTATCTATTCTATTCTATTCTATTCTATTCTATTCTATTCTATTCTATTCTATTCAAACTACTTGGCATCTCTAGGGTCATGATTTTATATTATATTGTATTACATTATATTATATTATAACAACTTCAGTGCAGGCAACAATGACAAAGAGTTAAAAAAAAAAAAAAAAAATCTGCCACATTTTCTTTCTCCCCTTCAGTAGGGATTTGTCTGTCTCGATAGAGCAAATTGAAGAATACTGTGAGCGGATTATGTGTAAGCAGAGCTGTGCTCATGTGTGTGGTTCTGATGCAGTCTGCCTGATCGGCTGGGGTCGGGATAGGGCTGATAAAGAGATGACACAGCGGATAAGATAACACAGCCATATAGGAGACATTCAGATAGGGGGCAGGAGGAGTGCGATGCAGAATTGGCATCAGATAAAGCGAGAAGGGCCCCTAGAGGGCAGAGAACAATAGGGGGAGGCGGAGAGGCAACGAGCTGACTAAAGAATCGTTTCCGGAAACATGCATAGAGAGCAGGCTTGAAAGAGTGGGCTGGGCCGGCAAGATGAGCCTCTGAGATCCCTTCCATTAACCTCATTGAGTGCACGCACACTACAAATTCATGAACACACAAAGTCAGACGGCTGTGCCTGATAATGCCAACATACCGTTGCTTGCAGTGAATATGATAGCTTGCTAAGCAGTGCTTTTAGAATAAAAGTAAATAGAAATTAAAGTATATCATGGTGCTGAATAATTACAATATTAATGTATTGTTTTTACATGCACTGTAACCTGCAATTATTACCTTAAGGAGTTTTTTCTAAAAAAAAAAAAAAATTGTTGGTATAAATTGATTTATAATCCCAGTACGGGATTATTATAGTTAACTAAAACTTAAAAGAATAAAATAAATAATATTATATTATCAATAATAAACATTTCAGCATTTCTCATTTTAAAGTAGTTTAAGTTGATGTGTTAAAATAACAAAGTACAACTGAAATAAAAAATGAATTGAATATACTACTAATACTACTAAAAATGACAAAAACACACCAAGAAAAATACTAAAACTAACTCAAATTAAATTATTATATAACTATAATTGTATTGTATAAGTGTATTATAAAACTATAATTGTATCTCGATGAATAAAATAACACTGGGTCATGGATGTTAAATAATATTTATGTACTTAAATATTTTAAAACCAATTATTTTAAATTTAGGTTACCATTATTTTTTCAGTGTGGTACTCCAACACGCATGTCCGCAATAATAATAATAATAATAATAATAATAATAATAATAATAATAATAATAACAACAACAACATGGTATTACCATTGTCTTTTTGTTAATGAGTATTTACCTTCTTTATCAACGAAGAGGGTTTGAAATTAAGGTCCAGATTTAAAAGCAGAAGTGACCAGAGAGGACAAGAATCACTGCTTTATTTATGGATGCGAACACACAACAGAACAGGCTCTGAATCTAAAATGAACTCATTTTACTGCTGCGACATTGACAGTATGACAAAGACGCCGAACGCCCCGACACAACGGGAGAAACAAAGAGAAAACTAACTTTCACGTGCATGAAAAGGAGAGGGTATCAAGCCAAGCTCTTTTTAATGGCGGCAACACTGACAGGAGGCAGGCCGTATTTAACGGTGCACATCGGCCCATTCAGCCCAGCACAGAACACCCTTTCACAGGCCTTTGTCAGTAACCTGTGGTGACCTGCATTCAAAGCCACGTCAGGGTCCCCTGCACAAAAGGTACCAGGCCAAAAGAGACGCGGGACGGGTGGGGGTGCGCGGCTGACCGCTGCTCGTGACCCCACAAACTCCACCCGGACCGAGCAGGGGACGAAAAAAATGGACTGGGAGTTTAAAATAAGACACATGGACAAACAAACAAAAGAAGAGCTAGGTACACACGTACAAAGAATGTACAAATAACGTGGAAACAAAAGGGCTCTTGTAATGCAGACCGGATCTTGATGAAAAATTCAAACAATATTATATGGAGAATGTCAACAGCCGCCACACTTCTGCTGAGGGCCTTACAAACAGATGGAGCAACTCTGCACACACATTACGGCGGGCCATCTCCAGCTCTCAGCGTAATGATGATGGCTCTGGGCCTGCTTTTAAAAACACGGCCAACAGCAGAACAGGAGGGTGAGGAGTCTGGATCTGTCCACGCGCTCGTACGTGGAGGTTACGGGTCACCTGCGTAACCCGCCATCTCCTGACCGCTCAGCAGAGTGGCGCTTTCTAAAGGGCCAGATTAAGATATCTCTATTCTTGGATTCCACCTGTCCTGCTCCTGAACATCAGGCTTTAATTCCTCCTGACAGAGCAGCTTAAGCAGCCAATGATTCCGCTGTATCCTTCAATCACATATCAGAGTCTACACAAACACACTCACTGCGTTTCTGAGCTGGTGGAGGTGTCTCGGCCGCTGCTGATTTGTGAATGAGTAACAGATCTAAAACAACTGAAGAGCTTTTTTTTCATCTGCTGCTTTAAACATACAACTCATTAAATTCATTCTTTCTTATTTTCTCACTGTTAGTGTATAAAACACCACATCACTGGAAGAGCCAGATGATAATAAACCAGGGACATTCTCAGGAAAGTGTGCCATTTGTGCTTTTAACATTTTAACAAGTGTTTTACATCACTAAAAATAAGGTTACTGCTGATCTTTAACCAAATCTTGTTTCTTATGGGATCTTACTGGAAACTGATTTTATTTTTATACTGATTTTTATTTTTAAACCATTCGTTTTGATAACAAACTTATCTGATGTTTGTTGCCTGATTTGAGAAAACATTTCTATTTTACATACAGCCATTTCTTGTTTTCTATTTTGGTTCGATTTAATAAATTTTTTTATTTTTATTTATTTATTATAATAAACCATATGTGTATTTTAATGTGCAGATGGGAGCTTTTTTGTTTCCCGACAGTGCACTGAATTAGGGTCTTTTTGTTCTTGTTTTCTTTTGTGTTGTCAGAAAAACAAACAAACAAAGAAACAAATAAATATAGTTTACAGTTTTCATTTAATAGGATTTCTTTTCACCACATACCAGGGCCATAACTTACATTGGAGGACCACCATATGCACTATAGTTTTCATTGGTTGATCAATATGTTTGTTTAGCAGTTGACTCTTAAACTCTATGCAAAATGTAAATGTGTTTATGGTCATTTTCTTTTTTTTCTTTTTTTTCTTTTTTTTTTTTAATTGCAACTGACCTTAAACTTCATTCTAAAGCTCTACATTATTTCAACCCCATCACAATAACATCTTAAATTTATATGCTTATATTTTGAAGAGCGTGAATTCAAATATAAAATAGAAACTATACTGGTAGTATCACTCAGTTTTGTTGAACCTTGTGATGAATCACATTTTGTAATTGAAATAAATAAACAAACAAACAAACAAACAAATAAATAAAAAAATACAAATCCATGACTTTTCTTATTTAAAACTTTTTGTGCAAACCAATGTTTCATAGTTCAAGATGTGCAAAAATGGCTAATTAAAATCCTTAAATAGCTAATATAATTTCAATCAATCATTGTGCTTGTGTCAAAAAAACAAAAAACAAAAAAAAAAACAGATTAGTGAGATTTGATATTTGGAGTTCAGATGCAGCCAGAGTATGCATAAAAATATTGACACTAATGTTGGAAAATACAATGGAGAGTTTAGACTTTCTGTGCATGCTAAATTTAAAACTGCAGTTTTTTTTAGTAACACTTTATTATAAGTTACAATTCTCACTGTTAACTAGCTGCTTGTTAACATGCAAATTACTAGCACATTGGCTGTTTATTAGTTCTTATAAAGCATATATTAATACTTAATTCTGCATGACCATATTTTAGATCAAACTAGGCAAACTAGGAGTTAATTGAGGGAAAAGTCATGGTTAGTTAATAGTGAGAATTTGTCCCCAAACGAAAGTGTGACTTTTCCCCTATTAATACAAATATGTGTAAAATATATTTAGCAAAATATATAAAATGAATGTAAAATGGCATTGCAAAAAATGTGGACATGCAAATTGGCTGATAAAAAAATCAAATAAATCACTGTTCGAAACATTTTCTCAGTTGCACATTATTCAAAATGGACTTTATCAGGATCCTCATTTGTCAGGTCCGGTATAGGGAGCTCAGAAGTTTGTCTGAGCTGAAGCATGCAGCCGGAGAAAATCGACAAACTTGCACACCTAATTGTTATTGCGGCAGTGTTTGGCCTGGAGCCAGTCGATAGGAATCAGGGATCAGCTCCTGGGCTGTTGCTTCCACTTCCAGTGTCTTAGTTATAATGCATCCCTCTACTAACAGGGATCAAGGTATTAGGGATTCAGGTTATTTGTATTGATTTTATGTGCTGTCATGCCGCGTTTCAGCCAACTCATATTTGTGGAAATTGCAAATTTCACCTCGGAAATGTCACCTGCGTTTAATCTCGCGCCGGGTGGTCAATACAGGAATGTGGGCTTGATCGGACCAGCATTATTGCACAGGGGCTGGGAGCTTCCTTTGTTGCCATGGCATCGACCCAGCGGTAAAAGATGGGAGTGGTCCAAAGACCTGAACGTGAAGAGGACAGAAAACAATCTGGATGTTACAGAAGATTAAGATTGCGTCATCATCATTTATCTACAGAGGAAGAATTCATTGCTATAAATTTGAATTATTTTGACCAACAAGATTCTTGTCTGAAGTAAAACCAAAATTATTTTATGCTTATACATTATTATATGAATAATAATAATAAAAAAATTAGATATAGCAATAAATAACAGCGTAATATTTTCATAAAAAGAAAAAAAATAGCAATATATACTGCCAGTGTCACACTTCAGAAATCATTCTAATATACTGATTCGCTGCTCTGTTATTATCAGTTATCATTGCTCCTCAGTTATTAATAACCGTTATTATTAGTATCAATGATGACGTTTTCGCTGCTTAGTATTTCTGTGGAAACCATGATACTTTTTTCATGATTATTTGATTAATAGAAAGTTCAAATAAACAGCATTTGTCTGAAATAGAAATCTTTGTACCACTTTAGAATAAGGAACAATTCTCACTATTAACAAGTAGCTTATTAACATGCTTATTAATAACATATTGACTGTTTATTAGCACTTTGTAAAGCACATATTCTGCATGACCATATTCTATATCACTAATCCAATACCTAATCTTAACAACTACCTTACTAACTATTAACAGGGAGAAAATTAGAAGTTTATTGAGGTAAAAGTTGTAGTTAATGGTTCTGATCAATTTAATGCCCACTTGCTGAATAAAAACATTAATTTATTTTTTCCTTTTTTTTAAAATCTTACTTAACCGCTGCTTCCACAAAAATATGAAACAGCCCAAATGTTTTAAACACCAATAATTAGAAATGCTTCTTGAGCAGCAAATCAGCATATTCATCTTTAATCACATCAATAAATAATTTTTTTAATATATTTAAATAAAAAACAAATAGTAAATTTTAAACACTTTTAAATAGCAATAATATTTCACAATATTACAGATTTTACTGTATTTTTGATCAAATAAATGTAGCCTCGGTGACCATAAGAGACTTTTTCTTTTAAATATCATAACTATTATATTATTAACTTTCGACCAGTAGTGTAGTAATATTTGGGGGAAAACAATTTGCATTCATTGATCACAAAACCAAATATTCACATAGCATGAAACAGTCGCTTACAAAAGAAAGTCCACGACTAGAATATACAATTTAACATAATTTCCATGCTGCAGTTCATGCAAAAAAAAAAAAAAAAAAAAAAATGCTGTAACTTGCCAATGAGGCATCACCTGCTCTTGGTCATTTTCTGCTAGATTTACCTCTAATAGTTCTAATGGCTTTACCTGCGGGTAAAGGTTTATCAAAACAAAGCTGGAGCCATGTAAATATACAACGACACGCAGTGGCACAGTTTGTTGGCTCACAAGCCACAGGCGATGTTTTCTTTCGTTCCAAATTTGCTCTGGAAACTAATCGTATCCCAATAAAGCCCATGGCAAATATGGGCAAGAATGACACCCACATGTGGAAGTTTACATAGCTTGGTCAAATGTACATATAGGGCATGGAGTGGAGGGGTGTGCGTTGACCATTTTTGAAGGATGGAGGGGGTCAGAGTCAGACTTTGGGAGTGTGGGTATTGACAACAGGGTTGGATGTAAAGGTTAGATGGACACTTCACAATCACGTAAAATTGAAAGCACAGATTTAAAAGTCCACATGCAAACCAGAATGGAATAATCAACAGACAAAGAAAAACACATCATACAACCCTTCAATTTAGACCCATTTTTAATAAGGTAACACAAAGAGCTGCTTATTGTCTTTCTATACCCTTATTTTTAAACATATGTTTGATTTTTAAGAAGCGTGAATAAGTCGTCCTTTCACAAATTGCTTGGCGAGGCAGAGAAAAGACTGAGCAATGAGTAGGCCAGATCATCCTCTAACTGATGAGTCTGATGCTAATCTATGGATCAATTAGGAAAAGCCACATGGGGTCAAACTGCAGATATTGCAGGGCCTATTAGTTCTTCTACCTGCCATTATTACAGAGTCACATGTTCAAACAAAGAGCAGAGGCTCGGCATGTAGGCAGCACTAGCCAAGGTAAACAGACCGGCAATGAGGCTTGAACAAAATATTGATCTGACACGAATCTGCAGACGGGCTTCAATTCTGTGATTAGAGTTATTGTGTGTGTTGAAAGTAAACCATTGCAGATTATTTATCAAGCATTTTTGAAAAAAAAAAAAAAAAAAAAAAAATCTCCTAGAAAGATATGTTAAATGCAGCATGCTAATTATTTTTATGTTTTTTGTTTAGTTTTATGTTTTTATATTTATGTTTATTTTTTATCAGCATTAGATATTTCAGATGTTTCAATTATTAAAGAGCTTGGCAAAACACAATCTCAAGCTCTCATTGAGGCACTGATTAGAATACTTCTGCATAAAGATGCCCAACATAATCAAAACAGAGATACATTGTAAACATAAATAAATAAATAAATAATCAAACAAATACATACATACATACATACATACATTCATAGTTAGTTACATGTATGTAGGTTGGTTCAGTGATATTAACCCTGATCAAAAATGCATGGCCTTTTAAAAGTTGTCTGTAAAATAAATTTGCTTTATTATCACCAAATCTTGGATTCAATCTTTCTGTCAACTTGTCTTCTTTCAGTTAACACAGGTTTTGTATTTCTTTTTGGAACTGATTGATCTGAGCTTATTCATTTCAGTTTTTGAATCAGAATATATATATATATATATATATATATATATATATATATATATATATATATATATATATATATATATATATATATATACATATAAAACTGAGATGCATAAGCTCAGACCAATGAGGCCTACAACCTATACTAATTGAAAGAAATCAAGCTGACTAAAATGTTGAATCCAAGAATTGGTAATAATATAGCATAACAAGAAAGTTATACGCAATTTTTGGTAGGCTGATCATTTTTGAGTGGAAACCCCACAAGTGTAACAAGAAGCTGGGAAAAAAAAATATTTTCCTCCAATGCAACAAAATTAAATAGCATTTTCAAAAAAAAAAAAAAAAAAAAAAATTCTTTTCAGATCAAAATGATCAGAACACAACATGAAAAACCAGTTAGTTTAGATGTTACCATTTTATAGTTAACATTTTTTTCAGCACTGGCATTTGTTGGAGGAATAGAAACAGATTCATATTTGCTCTGGCAATTCAAGTGCTAATTTTCATAGCTATGCATTCATTTGCAATTACTCTGTGTCTAGTTATGAAAATGAGCTCTTTGAGAAAGCGCATGTGCAAATAAAGAAGCTTTGGCACAATTACTGCCACATAACAACACATAAATAACTGAATAAAGGAGCACCACGGAATGTAATAATGATGAAATTTGACATTCCAGTGTCATTTGTGTTCAGATATACCACAGAGATGAATGTGACCTGGCTGTTTTGGTTTGGGTTATGCACTCCAAAGCTGGCCACAATGTTGAGCCTCATGCTACCTTTCAAAATCCATGTGCACACATCAGTTATGAATAATTTCAGATTTGTCCTCTGCCGATTAGATTAAGGCAACCGCAGGGGGTACAAACGCTTAATGAATGCATGTGAAAAGTAGCAAAGCAATCCAACATTCCTTGATCCAAAAACCACTGAGCAACACCAAAGGTAACTGCAAGGGGCCGTATTATATGAGATCAGTACGCTTTCAAATTGTTGAAGATTCCCCATTCACTCCTTCTGCATGCTCACTGGGGTTACAAGATGTCCCCAGACCAGTGACAATGAGAAAAAAGAAGGTCTAAAAAGAAAAATACGCTATTGATGCGTTGCCAAATGGTAAAGCCCACTGATTGTCAGTGCCATTTCTTTCATTTCAGTTAGAGACTTGGCATTATTATAACCAAATTAGCAATTGTGACCTGAGCAAACATGCTGGGATTTGGACTTGTCACAATGCCCACACAGTCCGAAGGGGACATCCCCCACAGCAGGGTTCCCTCTCTCTGAGATGATCTTATGTGGCCTCCTGCTGACTGCACCAGTCCAACACGATAAAGTAGCTGGGTTGCAAACAAAAGAACCACAAGGAGAATCCCTTGCTACCTTGCTCAGGCCGTCCCTCACAGCATGAAGACACAAAAAGCATACACTACCAGCACGATCACTTGATTATTTGAGGGTATTGAATGCTAATTGACATTGGAGACCAGAACAGAATCCCATTAGTTATTTTCTTGAGGGTGTCGGATTCTGAAAAAGAGTGGAAGTATACTTGATAATGAACATTTCTTTTGTATTCTGTTTCAATTAATATTAGGGCACTATGAGTATGGCTATTAATGTATAAAGTGTAATTACTTGGTGTTTTTGCCACCCATTATTATTCAAAAGGGGATTTTGTAAAACTTTCACATTTCTCGCTTTCTGTGGTAGTTCTGGTTCCCATTTCCCAATGGGTGTGACTATTTCCCTGAGCTTGTGGCTCTGAAACCTGGGTGGCCGTGGCTCTCCCTTTAGACTACAATACAAGCTAAGTTTAGCAACCTAAATCTGCAATAACACAGCTCCTAGCTACGGCTAATCCTATCAAAATGGACTCCCTCGCAGAGACAATGTGAACCAGTGCCTGCTAATGATTGAGAGATGTCACACATGGAATGTTCTGAGCAATGAGAGGACATGTGCCAAACTCCCCAGAGCTGCTCCACCTAGGCCTAAAACCAACAAGCCATGCAATTGAGGCCTGCGCAGATCCATCTCAACTACCTAAACAAACTGCAGATGTTCTGGCAGAGGCTCGAGTGGTGACATGCACCTATACAAAGTCACACATGCGGTGTAGACATGAGAAACGCCGGCCTCACATGCTCTCTGAAGAGATGCGGAGAGAAATGTTGAAGTTTGCTGCAGTCTTCTTTAAGGGTCTGAGAGTTTGTACAATAATAGATAGTTTCCAATAATAATTCCAAATAATAATTCACAATTCTTTATTGGGAAATTTGATTATTTATAGACAATCATATCTATGTAAAATGCATGAAATTTTCACTTCAGATTAATAATCTTAAAGTTACGAACAAACATTCTTCCAGTAAAGTTAATAGAATATTTATTCAAAATTATCTAGTCATTTATTTTATATATGTATATATATATATATATATATATATATATACATATATATATGTATATATATATACATATATATATGTATATATATATATATATATATATATATATATATATATATATATATATAATATTACTTGTTTCAGAGAACATTCAAAATAATAATAATAATTCTAAAATAGATATCAAAATTTTTTTTAAAAAATGGAACGTGTTAAAGGTTCAAGAGAACATTTAGACATAACTTACTGGGAACGTTACAAAAACATTCTTAGAACAAATTTTTGCTACCTCGGATAATAACAAACACAGATAACAGTTTATTTTAAGATGTCCTTGTTACACGTTACATGTGCTTACTATTATAATAACAATAAATTATGCATAATTAATAATTACATGCAAGTAACCCTAATCCTAACCCTAACCATGTAGTAAGTATATGTAGTTAATTAATATTACTCAGTACTTAAATGTATAGTTACACTGTAACAGGGACCACTTAAAATAAAGTGTAAGAAACATTCATCTTGTCTATGTTGGCTTAATACTTGGTGTGGCCTAACACATTTGTCAGAAATAAATGCTTAAATAAAACGATTTTATTTTGGTGCCACTGGCAGCTAGTCTTTGTTCTGGACAAAGGCTTCATAAAATAGCATCACAATCAGAATGAGGCATCTAAACGGAACATACACTCGCTGAGGTCTTATGTAATGCATATTAATCACCAGTAAATTAGTGGTATAGAAGACAATTACAGCACTAAAAGACCACCAGGTTTGTCAAACCTTTGAAGAAAGTTTTCATCCTATTTTTTCTTTCTCATTACACAAAACCCAAAGCCTAATTTGCTATCATCAGGTCTCTTTCTTAACCCAGGACTGGTATTTGGGAATAATCCTCCACTCATACACAGAATATCGTCCCAACAGGCATGGACAAGATCACCTTCCAGGCTTTTTAAGAGACAAGCCTTTGTGAGTTATGCCACGTTCAAGACTGAATACGTTCTTTCTTGAGAAACTGAGAGATAAGTTGGACAGAACATAACTTGGGCGCTTTGTGTTTGTCATGTTACAGCAACAGTTGGCTTCTCTAAATTCGTTCATTAATAGTCATATCATTGTCTCAGCCTGCCACTTTATAAATATCCACAGCGATATGTATGATAATTACCTGACCTTGTCAAGTCTCTCTATGTAAATCACCATTTCAAAATAAACAACTGCTTGAGTCAGTTTCCAGCTTGAATAGAGTACTGTGGTTCAGTGGTAGAGCATTGCGTTAGCAGCGCAAAAGGTTGTGGGTTCAATTCCCAGGGAACACACATACTAATAAAAAAAAATGTATAGCCTGAATGCACTGTAAGTCGCTTTGGAAAAAAGTGTCTGCTAAATGCATATATAAACAAAATACAATTCATTCTCTAAATTTGGATAAATACTTCAGCTTAGATTTCATTGTTAACCTTTGAATAGTATCAACGCAGTTTTTTTTTAACAATGTTTATATGAAAATGAGTCTGTAGAAACATGCCTTCATTTCAACCAAAGTCTGATTCCATTTGAAACATTTGGACTCGGTTTTGAAATACATTTCAAAATAGTCTGCTACCAGTGAGTTTTTTTTTCTTTAAGAGAACAAGAGAACTTTTCATGAAATGTTCCATGAATGATATGCCCTTGATCTATGTGATCACCCTTGTGTAATATCTCAACCCTGACAGCCAGTCAAGGATACAAACAATATGGCAAATAGCAAGTTGCAAATGGTCATTGATTGTTTAGATGTTCTTGGTGACAGCATGCCATTGGAGGTCACATTTGTTTACTCCCCAAATTTTAGAAAATGTTGAAAATGCATTAAAGAGTGTTGACCCATTGATGAGATTCTTCCGTGTTCAGAAAAATCCTTATAGGTCCGTGATGTAAAAAAACAAAACAAAAAAAAAAACGACAAAAAAAACAAAACAAAAACAAAAAAACAGTGCTTTTAATTGTCACTAATTTCACATTTTCCTGTGTTTTTGGTTTATTTCACATTAATTATATTTTGAAACAGTTTTAAACTTTGGCAGACATACCTCATGACCTCTCTTTTGCTGTGCACATTGTACTGCTGTAAAAGGCTAACACACACAAAACATCTTTTGTTTATTTCTTCAAAAATGACAAAAAATAAATCCATAAATTCTAAAATGCTGACAGGAATGCTGCGTTTTTGTATATGAAACACATTAGGACAAACGCTTGTCACTTTCAACAATGCAGTGGAATAGATGGAAATAATTACAGGGAAGAGGACAAAAAGGAGGAGCCTCGAGCCGCACACAGAATGCCACGCTGAAACTAAAAATGAATCCATTTACTTCAGGCTGTTTACTTTGTACTTTTGGCTGGCGAGGAAGAAAAAGAAAGAGGCAGTTCAGGGGCCACTCTTTTTCCCCTTTTTCTTCCAGCGCTTTAAAAACGGGCCCAGCAAATGCCCTGGCAGCGCCGAGAAGAAGCAAAGAAAGAAAAGCACAGTAACATCTGCAGACGCTTCCAGACAGACAGTTGGGATGTGAATAACTCAACTCTCAGCCTGCCCTGACCTCTGGAGAACAAAGGGGAGATGCCTAGCAGAAGAGCGGGGAGCCCCCGGAGCAGGACCGGTGAGCTGGATTTATTGTCCCCGCTCCGGGTGAAAGCGGTGCCATTGGGGCACCCAGCGCCGCATACCACCGCGACTGTCATAGCTGCCGCACAAAGATGCGCAATCCGAGAAGAGCGGTGCAGGAGCGAAACATCAATTCCGAGAACACGCCGAGTGCAATTAAGCAGCCTGACACGTACTATCCAAATACGTATGATCGCCGCCATGAAACAAGCAGCAAAACATTTCGAATCAATCTTTCCTTTAAGTAACACTCCTAATAGTCAATACGTATTTTTCTCCCTAAATCAAAGCATAAAAGGACAATTCTCTCAACTAGATATCAAAGGGAGACATTACAAAGCAACTGTGTACTTCAAGACTTAAATCTTACAAGTCTCTAATCCTTCTGTAGTCCGTGCGGGACCTTTGGTCTCCATGGAAACCCTAGAGCATTCAAGCAAGTGATTGCCTCCAATGAATTTCAGATAAGAAGAAATGGAAGAGAATTGATGTGATTTTAATGCAGAAGAGTGCAGCAGAAGGGAGGTCCACTCGGTTCATATTTGAATAAAGCAAACAGAGAAGACAAAAGGCTGACAGCCGTAAATGACATTGTCAGTACAAAAATTATCAGCCAGTTTACAATCTGTTTGCTCATGTAGAACAAACAGAATGTGTGTGGCATCCCCTGGCTTTGTGAATGGCAGGGCCGCCGGCAGCCAGCGAGAGAGAGAGAAAGAGAGAGAGAGAGAGAAAAGCAGATCTCCTCTCCCCCAGCCTGAACTGCTACCATTAGATAGCAATTTGACAGACACGTGGAAAAAGCCATAGTTTGGACCGCAAACAATACATGGGGAATAATCATACATTTATCTTCGGCAAACCGGGAGAAATAAGGCGAGCCGGAGTCGGCCGACTTACAGAGGGGGAAACCGCGGATCTAAAGGGAGGCGCATTCCAAACAACTGACCCTCAGTTCCCTAGCAAAGGCCCACACCACAGTTCTTTTTATCCCCTCTGTCCGTCTAGGGAGCGAGTGATAGAGAACAGGGGGATGCTCCTTAAACACAGACTTTGAAACCCACCCCCCCTCCCTTTTGTGCCATTTTGTCGCTACTTTTGTTTTGAACTTGTTAACTTCTCGCCGGCCGCACAGGCCCCAGCAGCTGTCCAGCTTGCCGGGACTCTCGAGGCATCAGTATTCACGAGGACACGGCACCAAAATGAGCGCCGGCCGCGGAGAAACTTGTACAATATATCCGGAAATGTTAACAGTCGAACTGGACAGATGGCAGTGTCAAAATATACTTCTGTGGAATTTTCAAAAACGGAAGCTGTGTTATTGGACAGCTATATATCCAACTTTTTTCGCATACATACAAATGCCTATTTTATTTATTTATTTATTTTTTTCGCAAATTGTAACAATATTATCTCCCAGCTCTATATATAAACGTGGATATATAAGTATGTTCAAGTCAATATATACTATATAGCAAATCTCAAATGCCTGTTTTTTTTATATCATTGCAAAATGTTACAATATTATCGTCCAGCTCTTTATATAAAGTTAGATATATAAGTACATTTAAGCTTACCTGCATATAAACAGTATACATAGGGAAATATTTACTTTATAGAAAATCTGATAAGAAATACTGAAGTATATTTGATTGTGCTAAAGTGGAACTATTGCAAGGTACACTTTAAATATCTTGCATTTAAAGATCGATATTTTTCAAAGATCATACAATCTTCATCAATAGTGACATTAAAACACATTTTAGGCTTAATATTAAGAAATGTGCATTGTGCACAATTAGTACTCCTAATAAAGTTTAATTATAATTTTAATATCAGTAACTCTCGAGTTAATGTTAATAGATAAAATATGTAAATGTATTAGAAATATGTATAAGTATTTTAAATATATTATTCTTTTACTAGGGTATGTTATTGCCCAGCTCTATATATAATCTTATACATGATATTCAACTTTTTTTTCACATGCATAAAGTAAACTCATGTAAAGTTATATACCGTATAAATTATATAAATTTAGAGCTTCTGTATACATTATCTGCATGCAAACAGTATAGTCAAGTAAAGCGATATATACTATATATCAAAATAGCTTGATTGTTTGTATTGTTACAAAATGTAAACTATATTATTGTCCTGCTCTAATCTTTTAAATGTGAATATAAAACACTAAGATTTTAAGAAATTATAAACATCAACATCACGGTTTTCCTTAAAGCTTCTTTGAAACAATGTGTACTGTGAAAAAGCACATTAAATACATTTACAGTAATTTGACCACTTTGAACAAAATTTGGTTGAAAACCTTGGTTGAAAGCATTTATTTGTCTACTATCAGCACAATTAGTAACATTTCCCAAATGATAAGGAAACATAATGTGTGCCATTAAACGTGTCACGCTTATGTACCGATGGCGTTGATATATCTTTCCACATGTGCACACTGGATGCGCAAAAATTTGAATTTGATCCCAGGGAGAGACACAATCAACTGCAAATCAATACAAAAAACCTTTCAAGATAACTGTGTGTGTGTTTGTGTGTGTGTGTGTGTGTGTGTGTGTGTGTGTGTGCGCGTGTGTGAGAGAGAGAGTCTTCATTGATATTCATCCCTACATTCCCAGCGAGTGAGAGTGGCGAATCCCTGCACAGGCTGTGGAGCTGCCGTTCCCTCTTATTAAAAAGTTGTTTGATTAGCGGGGCCCAGAATGGCACCATGGAAAGGTCTGCTAGCAGTAGATAAAAGACGAATGATAAATAGGCAAAAAAGGCAGGCGATCACCAGTCTGTCACTAGAACATCAAAACACAGCCAATTCTCTGCAAAGTTGATCCAATTATTGTCAGCTGGTGGGCGATAGCTCGGATGCTTTTCTCCATTCATTCCAATCTAAATTGCTCTTCCCCTTTTCCTGATACAGAAATCGCTCGTAAAGGGGCGGCCATCATTAAAGTTGTTTGAATTGGAGCCTTATAGTGTTTGGTTAAGAGGGCAAATGCAAATTTGATGAAAGAATAAGGCTAAATTTACATATCTGCCTCAGCTCACACGGGGAGAGTAAACATTCTGTTTATCTCGAGTGTCATTTTATGATTTCAGTAGAATATAAAACTGACCTTGGCCTCGACCATTGCAAAAGACATCAGCGAAATATACTGTTGTCTAAATACAATTTGTTGAAGAGGAAATTGTCAACAGATCCTCAATAACTCAGCAAACACAAGACCAATTTGTTGGTATGGAAATACACCCCAACCAGACAGACAAATTTTACTCTTATGGGTTCATTCTATTTATGATAATAATAATAATAATAATAATAATAATAATAATAATTTTACATTAATATCACTTTACAAAATTACATTTATATTGTGTTTATATATATATATATATATATATATATATATATAAACACAATATATATATATATATATATTAAATATATATTTTATTTTTAATGGTAAGTGACCATATGATACCTAGCCACACATATCAATTTTAATATACATAAATACTTTAAGTAAAGTATTAAAGCACAGGGTAATAATAATAATAATAATAATAATAATAATAATAATAATAATAATAATAATAATAATTTTGCATTAATATTATTTTACAAAATTACATTTATATTGCATTTTTTATATTCATTTTATTTCATGGTAAGTGACCATATGATACCTAGTCATACATATGGATTTTAATAGACAAAATACTGTAAGTAAAGTATTAAAGCACAGGGTAATAATAATAATAATAATAATAATAATAATAATAATAATAATAATAATAATTCTACATTAATATTATTTTACAAAATGACATTTATATTGTGCTTTTTTATATTTATTCTTTTTTTTTTTTTAATGGTGAGCAGCCACATGATACATTTCCACACATATGGATTTTAGTAGACAAACATATTTTTAAATAAATAAATAAATAAATAAATAACAGGAAATTCAAAGTAGAAACCAAATCTAACAGATATCTCCTATAAATAAATTTTCACCTTGGCAGTAATTACACTGTAGTTACTGTTCCTCTCTAAGCACTATATTACCCACTACTAACCACTGTTATACAAAGCATAAGTTTGTAGATCAATTCCTGGGCAGAAAAGGATTTGTTGATTTCTTATTGCTTTCCAAAATTAAAATAATCTACACATTGTAGGGAATTCTATCCTCAGTTTTAATCTGCACTGATTTTTATTTATCTGTTTAACACATAACTGAATATGATAATAACCACTACAAAGTAAGTTTGAAACACATTTGCTGTTTGATCAGAATCTTCAAATCAACTTCAAGACATCCAAGACAAGCCTGAGGACAAACATCTTCCTAATGACTTATACAAGTAGGCATACAGTTTATTCCAAATAGCGGGATGAGTGAATGACTTTCACATGACTAAACAGGTCTTGTTGTGTTTTCACTTTATGCTCCAGAATGAACTTCAAAGTAATGTTGCTCCGGTTCTTCAACCTCAGAATAGACACAATGAGTGCAGGTGCAGTTCCATTATGAATCATATTCATGCTGACAGGGCGGTATGAGGTAAAAGGTAAAAAGGTTCTATCACATTTACCTTCATTTGTCTGGAGAAATCTGACAAAAGCAGTTCCCAACAAAGCACCAAAACAGAAAAAGCTAAACACAACAACTACTATTGTGCAGGTATAAGATAGTAACGCACCCTTGTTACAACTCATCAAAAATGAAGTAAAACGCTGCTATCAGAGTCTATGTTTAGAACAGAAGTGTCATGCCTATTCAAATAAGGGCCCCTTCAGATTTCTAAGCCAAGTGGATTTGTTTAAATGAAACTCCCCCAAAACAAACAAATAAATATATAAACAAAATCATAAACCTTCATCAAACTCATCTACCCCTCATTACACTAAAAACTTATATGACTTTTTAAAAAAATAAATGTCGAAGCTACGGAGCCCCACACATGACTATTTCGTCCCCTTGATTTATAAATTGTGCACACGATTTATAAATCGAGGGAACGAATTATCGTGCGCACGATTTAGCAAATCGAGGGAACAAAATAGTAATCGTGTGCACGTTTTAGTACATCGAGGAACGAATTAGTAAATCGTGCGCACGATTTATTTATTTTTTCTTGCATGTCATGTGCGAAGCTCCATACGAAGCTGCTCTGTCCATTCCATGAAAATGCTTCATGTGATCATTGATTGTCAGTTTCTGTTGCAGTTGTTTTGCTTTTTCAGTTTTGCATTTCTTCAAAACAAAACAAAACAAAACAAAACAAAACAAAACAAAACAAAACAAAAAACAAAACACAATATGTTGGGTCCGCTTTAGCATTAAACAAAATACACAATTTCAGTTTATATAAAGAACAATTATAACTAATAAAATGGTAAACAATAATAATAAATAAAAAGTGTTTTTTTTTCTTTCTCCCAGTTGGTCATGTCAGGGGACCAGGTGAGTCAGCACTGTGACTGATGCTCAATCAAAAAAGTGTACAATATATAAAGGTGCAATGCATAAAGAACAGGTTTTCCTTTTTCAACACTGTCCATAACTCCATTGTTTCCTTAATTTAATAGTAACAATGATTACACTCTTATATATTTGCAACAGTATGTGACCCAAACCACATACATGATGACATATTCAAGTGGAGAGCTGTCATATCTATGTTTGGTCAAAAAAAAAAAAAAAAAAAATTCACAAGACACAGAAGACTGAGGGTAAAAAGTTCATTGTGCAATTCAAAGCCTTGGACCACCCCTGAAAGAGCATGAGCTCGCTGTCACTCTGCTCTAATCAATCATGCAAGTAAAGACTTTTCATCAGTCTTGTTTTCATTTACCGTGTGAGTCATTTGCGGGTCATGTGACATTCTTCACAATATTAGTAATACCTTCCAAAGATACTGACAGTGGCAAATGTGTCTTCCTTTTATGTCAATTTCTTTTGCAAGACAACTCTGACAACAATATGCAATTTTAGCGACATATTTCTATCTGTTTTGCAGAAATCTCATGGTCGTCAGAAGGCTCATCTTTGCTTGTGGAATCCATTCCACTGCTCAGCATGGGTCCTTGCATTGGATAGAAATTTTAGAAAGATTAGAAACTTAACTTTCCTTCCAAATTACCATCTGGTCGCAATATCCTTTAAGTAACACAATTCAGCACACAATTGGGCACAGGGATTCTGGTGGGGCTTTCTAAGCCACCTGCTACACCCTATCACAGATTCACATCCCATAATTGAACCTAATGACATGACCAAATTCTCTATCCCAGCAGTCAAGCTCTACAACAATCTTGTAAAACAAACAAAAACAAAAAATTCAACGCACCATGAGAAATGCCAATTTCATTGATGTTGCAAGATGTAACATATATATTTTGGAAATATAGTTGTGACATGATACAGAAATTGCTGCACTAGCTGTGAAAATGTCATACTTGTGCCTCGTTCATGATAAAACATTTTTTTTTTAGAAAACAATGTGAGAAGAATCATTAAAGAACTGGTAAACTAACAATTAAATACAAGTAAACTGTATCAGAAAAGGATTTATATTTTATGGACAAGGTATGCTTGTAAAAAGAAACAGCAAGAAACACATTGAATTAAATGTGAAGCTTTTAAGTAGAAAAACTGAAAATATTCTTTTTTAAAACACACGTCAATAATCATTGTTTTGCAACTTTGAAAAATCTTTTTTCTTTCCAAGTGTATAAATTATGACAGTAGAGTAATTAATTTTGCGTTAAGTTCTAAGTTTCTCAGAGCTGCATTCTTATTCTAATCTATAAATTATTGAAGCTAATAAACGCAGTCAAGCCAATAACCTCAATCCAAAAACTTGAAGTCCGTACGTCTGTCAAAATATCTCCCGGGGGTCCCAAGCTTTACTTCCAATGTGTTGCAGTCTGTTCCGTCTGTCATTGTGTCTGTTAGCTATAGTCACTCATAACTTTCCTTGACACATGCAGTCACAAAGCCAGCAATGAGTCCATTTCTCCAGGATTATGGCTGGCAGGATTCAGTGCCTGCTGCTCTCAGAACCACACAATGCTTGGCACACAGATGCATATAACAGCAAACTACAGCGACAAAATTTATATTGTATACCAAACATTTTGCTTCAAAGGTACTACATTCAATTTTTTTGAATGTAGTAAAGCATAAAAATACAACATGTGTGCAAGTTCAGATACTTGTTTATCCAAAAAAAAAAACAAAAAAAAAAAACGATGCTACAGCAAGTTATACTACATTGAAACATGTGTTCTGTGTCAGAATGTCTGTTTTTGTTTTGGTCTGTGTCTCCACCTACTGCCAGTTTACCCAATAGTATTTTGACACCCCAGGTTGCCAGTTGGTGGAAAATGCAGCGCATTGCATCCATGGAAGCCAGCTTATGAACTGGGTCAGAGATTGCAGATTCTACCTCACATAAAAAAGAGGCATATTAATAAGCCAACTCATCAACTCATAAGGCTTGTTGCCTTATGTCAATTGCGATCGCTCCTGTAATGTGTCCTCAATCTGGCAACCTGCATGAGCGTTAAGTTTAAGGAGAAGGGAACGGAAGAAACAACTCAGTCCAATATTTTGGATTTTGAATTCAACCGCTAGCTGTCAATATTACATACTGCACCTATAAATCATTTCTTATCTTAACTTGGTTAACCTTTCCAAGACTTCAAAAGATTTCCATGGTAGTTGTTTTATTTAAATGTCACTGTTATTGGGTTGAGAAGTGTCAAAATGCAATACCCAAAAGACATGTAGTTGAAAAAGTACCTGAACAGGCAAAAATCAAAATTTTAAATTGATGTCTCAAATACACATCCACAGGTCTTACAGCAACATATTTCAAAGGTTTATATTAACTGTGTGTATTTTTCTTTATTGTGCTTACAAATAAAATACATAAAGAGTTTGTGTATTTAATTCATTTAAACATTGCCTAAGATTTAAGCAAATACTCTGTGTTTTGGTATTCTTTACTCTGCAAACATGTCTTTTAATAGATTAAGTCAGACAAAGTTATCAAAGCAAACCAGCTCAGTGACTGACAAGTGTGTGTGACGTTATTTTCTTTCCCTCTGCCCTGCACTCTGTGGATCTAGATCATTGTGAGTCTGTCAATGGGCTGTCAAGGTGTTGTTAGGAAGGAGCTCTGTTATTTTCCCCTCTTAAAGAAACATAATTTTAACCTGAGAAAGTCAACCACCCCAGCAGAGGGTCATTGCGAAAAATTTGACCCTTGGGGCTAGGCCTTGGAAATTAACATTAATCAATTGTCAAGTGTATCGCCATACATTTGAAGGTGGTCAGAGAGAGAGAGGATGTACTTTAAATTTTGCCACAACTGACCTAAATAGATGTGAATTACTCTAACTGTGCTAATAAGTGCTAATTCTAATGTAACTGATATTTTAAGGTGTCATAATGCACCACAGCAGCACACAATGGCCATATTTACACCTGGTATGAACATCATCCTTAGGTGATCCAGACACAAGTCATCAGTGCTAAACAAAGTGAAAGGGGACAATACATTATGTGATTAGCTATGTTCAAATTAATTCTTACAAACTGGAGCCCAAAGTTTAAATCAAGAACAATGTTGCTGTCCTTAAATCACTGTTTTGCCAAGACAAAGATTTTAACAGATGTTGCCATTGAACTGGCCTTATTATTTGCTGGTTATCTGCGCTTCACTTAAATTACTAGGCCTACAAATCCAGTTACAGACCCAGTGGAGGCTTGAAAGTTCACACACCAACCAAAAAGTTCCAGAAAAGCCACACATCTATATAGGTGTGTTAATGACCAATTAATCCAATTGTAAATCCCTGATATTGGAAGGTTGCAGGTGTTTGGCATTACTTACTGATTCACAGAAGTCTAAATAGTGTCTTGGAAGTCTGCCACTTGTGTTGAACAAAAGCAACATCTTTTAAAAGTCCTGAACATCTGTTGTGTGAATCAAGGTAGTCATGCATCTCTTGTGTTGCAGTAACATTAAAAGGCTGAACATTGGGCATCTGAATTATCAGAGATATTCCTGTTAGCAACTGCTCACACACATCCAAGGCGATGCAACAATAGAAAGAACAACAATATCTGATTAAGGCAACCACATCTAAACCATGCCATGGCAATGCACCTGGCAAGCCACATTCCCATAAATCTCACAAAGCAATTCAATGAGATGGTAAAGGTAAAAATTCCTTATTGTTTGGCTTCTTTTAAAGATGAAAGTCAGAGTGAAAGAATATTCTCAACACTAATACTGTGCCTCAGTAACTTCAACACTAAAACACTGCTGTTCATTCCTAATATAGAATTTCTCTCTATATGATGAAATTATCATATTATAGAAAGCTTTGCATTTTTATGAATCGTGTAAATGTAATACGCCATTTATAATGGTACTAAAGATGTATTAGAAGATTTACCATGTTGTGCAATGCAGAACGAGGGTGTTGATGCAGTGTTGACCAGAGGTGGCTGGCTCTCACATAATATAATATAAAACTGTATGGGCACATGTATGAACATGTCATCTGGATGAAGCGGTTGAATGGGAAATGGATGGTCTAACAGAAACTTTTTAGCTCTCCCATTCATCTCAATGGCAGTAGCTCAACTGATGCGTGACCCCTAGTAAGTGCACAGCCTGCTTATTGGCATCTAATGGGTACACAGTTCCAAATCTTTTTTTTTTTTTTTTTTTAATGTTGAGTTAATCATCTGATCTGTAAATACCACATTACTTAGCAAAACTATCTGATCCTGAACTATAACATCAGTGGCAGTAGAAAAATATGTCTAATTCAAGTTTTTATGATTTCTCCAAAAAATGGTCTCTGACTAAAAGTATACTACAATCATTTGTTTTGTTTCCCCAGTCTAAATGATTACCTTTGTCAGGTTACCTGTCAGTGGAGAAAGATGCTTTTAGCCGTCATTATGGTGTAGTTATGCCATTTACCAGCAGGGGTTCATTAGATCATGCTAACCAGCCAAACCTTGACCCCTAGGATGGTCTTAATGGGCTTCAATAAGACAAATTCTGCAATGAAATTAAACCACAAGTACTAGGAAATGGTCTAAAAACACCTTTTAATGTCACAATGGAGAGGTGAGTATGCCCTTTAAAACATGGGTTCAGTTTCAACCATGGATAACATTTTATGTTTTTCGAAAATTGAAAATGTTCCTGAAATATTTTATGTAGCATGCTACAATTTGAACAGTTTGCTAACCATTTATTTAATCTTATATCATAGTTTAACTCTGTCAGATTGGATACTTTTGGCTGTTGACCACAATGATAAGGCAAAGCGGAAGGCAAGTCTAGTGGATTTTGTACAACGTGCCTTATGCAGATTTCATAATGTCAAATTGTCCATTTTTTTTTTTTTTTTTTGATGAACCCTTATAAGAAAAGCACTACCAACGGCCTCTTCCTGTAGCACCATCTGCAAAGGCTTAAACTTGTATTATCAGAGGCACGCAATATGGAAATAGATACTGATTTCATGAATACTATTTTTCACTGGTTACAATGGTTATAATTATGACAGATCCTTTTAAAAAGAGAAAACTGAATGGAATAAATTTACATCTCAGGCCAAGTCTTCACTTAATGGTTTTTAAAAACGTTTTACGTTAACGTATAATACAGACGTTACAGCTTATTTGACTGCTAATTTGTTTGGGCGATAGTTAAGAGATGTCTGTAAACGACTGTTTATGTTCATTTATTAGCAACCTAGTGAAGCTCATCTGAGCCGTGTTCTCACCACCTGATTGGCTGGCCAGATACTTTAACGACAAAGCAAATAGCAGGTAAAAACTACCCACACACAGTGGAATCAGTGGAACCTGTGTTACCAAGTTCCTGTTTTTAAGTCCCCTGCATCTACTTATTCAAATGTCATGGGCTTAGTTTTGTATGCTATGTCTTAATGTATTCTTGTTGCTGCGTATTCGTCATCAAACTAATGTAGGCAATCAGTTGTGTTCATTTCTTACTGTTTCTTACTATCTTCCGTAATTGCAATTGATTATCATATTCATTAACGTGTTCCTCGTACATTTATGATGAAATCTGAAATGGCGAGCTACAAATATAATGCACGATTAAGGTCAGAATAGTCTATTTGTTAAAAGTGTTTTTTCCCCCCTCAAAATCATTGTGGGGCTCTCATTTGACCTACACATGCACTTTGTTCCAAAAATACATCTGTATTAGCGCTATGAGTTTCAGCATTAGGAGTTAATGAATATAACATGTTATTTATTCATAAGCTTTATTAGAGAGAAAGTGTGTTTTATGTATAGTTTCTGTAGGTTTCATTCCACAAGAGAGGTCTGAACATCATATTGTGTGAAGATTTGTTCACTGATGTAAACTCAAGCAAGGACTCTAAGCTTAGACAACAGATACTGAGTTAACACTGAGTTAATACATTCTTAGATGAGAGAGATCTCAGCAGAAGCATCTTGATAACTCCATGGTCAGATGAGCCTCAGAGTCAAAATAACTATCCTAGAATCAAGAACTCACATACTGTCAATTGATAATTGATGTATTGGTGAGTCATTACTTTCAAGAATATCAGCCTGCTGTCATAAAAAGTGCAGAACTTTCCTTTGTACCTGGCAGGTGGGAGCAGTAACTCCAGTTCGCTGAGAGCAGAGGCAGAGGAGCTTGTGTGAAAGGTGTTGAAAGGCACTAAAGCTTGGGTGTAAATCCTGGTACCTCCCTCTCTGTAAACACAGGACCATTGCTTAATGCTCAGAGTGTCATGAACTGAAAAGGGCTCGACCATTGATTAATGAGCACATTCTGGGAACATGGAGGAAAAAGGCATCGCTAAAGCTTATTCACAGTTTCAACCTAAGGCCTTCGGTGTTCTTTGCCATCTGAACTGGCAGCACTCAGCAGACAAAGTGAAAGTCATTTGGAAAGTAACGAATCTTTGCTAAATACATTTGGATGATTCCTGTACCCCAAAACCTAGCTTTATTGATATTAAATTAAAATACTACTACAGGCAATTGTTTTAATAATGGGTGGCTATATTGTACTTGACATAAAACACCCTCCACTTGTGGCTTTTCTTTCAATCAGGGACATTTTGGATAAATATATTACGTGATGTTGATGTGATGGTCATTAGTCTATATTGTTCTTGAGTGTGCTCTACCTGGTCAAATTCCCATAGCAAACATCACTTTCACAAATTCAATACAAAGTTTAAAATTTAACAAATTGGACTTCTTTCCTTTTGTCCAGCTTCTTAATTAAATGCAATCCATTTACCATAAATGTAATACAATATCTTCTGGATACAGTAGAAATGGAAATAAAATGATGCTTCAAATTGACAAATCTGGATCGATGTTGTAAGCTCAGTATTGAAGGAAAATACTATAAACTTCTGCAGTATCAGAATGTTTAGTGTGAATAAAAGAGCAATGAAAATTATTGAGCATTTGACTTACTTCATTTGAAACATTATATTACTTATATACTTCTGGACACTAAATAAATGGTATGTGTAGAGCCACACGTTTGATGAGACACTACCAGAAAGGCTTGAAGTCATTGCTTGCCTGGGTGTGATAAAAACTATTTGCAGAAGGATCTTCTGACTTAATGCATATTGCACTCCAAGACAAGATCACTTGTTGTTTGATGTCTGTGGATCTAAGCATTTTCAGTGCATGGTTGCTGAATCAATCCAATATATCCAGCCTTATTTCTGCTGGCATAAATGCCATTCCACAGAGAAGAGTCATGTCTGAGATCATTTCCCATAAATTACTCAGTATTCACTAACACTATGCTAAGAAATTCAGAAAAACAAGATTTTCAAAAGTTGCACATCTAACCAAACCAAATTGTATACATCATCAGGTAAACAGGACAATTTGATCATTCAGTTATTGTTTTTGCTTTTAATAGCACATATACTGAACAGCCAGTGTCTATGCTGCACTTCCTTGAATATTCTCTTGTAATGTCCATATCTGACTTTTTATATGACTGCTGATAAGGCAGGTGGCTAAGCCTGTGTGTTTTGATGGGGATACAGCAAAATAACAGCTATAATAAAGCTATAACTCAGCAGAGTCATTAGAAGAATGTTACAGCAGTCGTCACACCTGCTGCTTTCCCCCTTTTAAATCAGACACAGGCTGTACTTTATGGCCCAGTCTCTCAGTTTAGTTTGGTGAAAGCCGGGGTTAACACTGTAAAATGCTGCACCGCCAGCCAGTTGTTAACACATGGATCTCCAGCAATCATCTACAGTATGTTAATTGACATGTAGAAATTCAGTTGATAGGACCAGATAATTACATGCATGCATCTGTCTATCTGTCTGTCTGTCTGTCTATCTCTCTCTCTCTCTCTCTCTCTGTCTGTCTGCCTATCTATCTATCTATCTATCTATCTATCTATCTATCTATCTATCTATCTATCTATCTATCTATCTATCTATCTATCTCTCTCTCTCTCTCTCTCTCTCTCTCTATCTATCTATCTATCTATCTATCTATCTCTCTCTCTCTCTGTCTGTCTGTCTGCCTATCTATCTATCTATCTATCTATCTATCTATCTATCTATCTATCTATCTATCTATCTCTCTCTCTCTCTCTCTCTCTCTGTCTGTCTGTCTGCCTATCTATCTATCTATCTATCTATCTATCTATCTATCTATCTATCTATCTATCTATCTATCTATCTATCTATCTATCTATCTATCTATCTCTCTGTCTATCTATCTATCTATCTATCTATCTATCTATCTATCTATCTATCTATCTATCTATCTATCTATCTATCTCTCTCTCTCTCTCTCTCTCTCTCTCTGTCTGTCTGCCTATCTATCTATCTATCTATCTATCTATCTATCTATCTATCTATCTATCTATCTGTCTGTCTGTCTGTCTGTCTGTCTGTCTGTCTGTCTGTCTGTCTGTCTGTCTATCTATCTATCTCTCTCTCTCTCTCTCTCTCTCTCTCTGTCTGTCTGTCTGTCTGTCTGTCTGTCTGTCTGTCTGTCTGTCTATCTATCTATCTATCTATCTATCTATATTTAATTTTAGTAAAACTTTTAAGTTCTCACTGATGTAAAAGCTTTACTACATAGAGCTCAAGAATAAAATTTTGGTGGCGTTGCCCTGCCCCCTTGTGGTGAGATTGTAATGTCAAGTAAGAATTTTCAAGCGAGCGATTAATTGTATTCCCCATTGTTAGTCTGATCTGTCAGAGTGAGCTAAAACAAAACTGAGTGTATGAACTGTTTCTGCATACATTAAAAACAATGGCATTTAAACAGATCAAAAGGTGGACTTTAACAACCAAACCAACCCATTCATCCACCCACTCACTTAGTGATCATTGTCAATCTGCCACATAAGTTCAGGAACAAACATGTTTTATTTTTAGCATTTGAATAAATGAGTCAGGCAAGTGAAAAACGTACAGGTGTTAGTGACAATGCCAGGCTGAGATAGACAGAGGCATTTATCATGAATAAATTTGACAGGAGTTCACAGGTTATCTCATGTTATTCTACAAGGACACATCACACATTCACTAGCTTTGAACATCGGTTTAAACATTGGTAAGGACTATGTATTGGTGTTATTAGGGTCAATAACACATGGGGATGCATAAGATATATATTAGTGTGTGTGTGTGTGTGTGTGTGTGTGTGTGTGTGTGTGTGTGTGTGTGTGTGTGTGTGTGTGTGTGTCATTCAAAGATTTGGGGTTGTACAGTTTTTTAATGTTTTGGAAAGAAGTCTCAAGTCTGAAAGATGCTCAACCAAGGCTGTGTTTATTTGATCAAAACATTTAAATGGTAATATTTTGCAATATTATTAGAATTTAAAATAATTTTCTATTATAATATATTTTAAAATGTAATTTATTGCTGTGATCAAAACTGAATTTTCAACATCATTACTCCAGTCTTCAGTGTCACATGACCTTTCAGAAATCATTTTAATATGCTGATTTGCTGCTCAAGAAAAATTATTTTAATTATCAATGTTGAAAATAGTTGTGCTGCTTAATATTTTTGGTGGAAACTGTAATACATACTCTTTACTTTTTCTTTTGATGATTTTATTGCATTGTTGCAGAGTAAAAGAATTGAATCCTTTCATAAGCAAAACTCTTTCTGTTCCCAAACAGTAGTGTGTACACACTCACACACAAACAGTGGTAAGAATAAGTTTCTGCATTAATAAAATGTGACCCTGGACCACAAAACCAGTCTTAAGTAGCGCTGGTATATTTGTAGCAATAGCCAAAAATACATTGTATGGGTCAAAATTATCGATTTTTCTTTTATGCCAAAAATCATTAGGATATTAAGTAAAGATCATGTTCCATGAAGATATTTTGTAAATTTCCTACCATAAATATATCATTATTTATTTTTTGATTAGTAATATGCATTGCCAAGAACTTCATCTGGACAACTTTAAAGGCGATTTTATTTTTCAGTATTTTGATTTTTTTTTTGCACCCTCAGATTCTTGGGCAAATATTGTCCTATTCTAACAAACCATACATCAATGGAAAGCTAAAGCTTATTTACTCAGCTTTCATATGATGTATAAATCTTCAAAAAATCTTTCAAAAAATTGTGACTGGTTTTGTGGTCCAGGGTCACAAATGTGGTATGATCTTCATTTGTCATAATAATAGACAAACACAATCGGTAACACTTTAGAATAGTGAACACATATTCACTATTAATTCAGAGTTTTCCCTTAACATTTTCCCCTCTTAATTTTCTGCTCATTAATAAGGTAGTTGATGAGTTTAGGTATGGGGTAGGATTAAGGGATCTAAAATATGGTCTTGCAGAATAAGGCATTGTTGAGTATCTCAAAAATTAAAGCAAATACACTCCGTGTCGGGAACTCTGCTTAATTCTTTATTCACCACTCATCATCTCTCTTTTTCCTTTCTCCTCATTCACTCTCATACGAGGCTCCCTCTAGAGGCTCATTCAGAACACCACATATCCCTCTCTCTTAAGAACAAACATACCATAGTGACATGGTCTCAGTACAATTAGTTAATAGTTACGATACACGTTACTTTTAATGTTTTTCTTTTATAACAACTCTCTTTGCAACCTTCCAATCCCAACATTATAATTTGCACACAAACCCTTATTAAACAAATATTGTTACACTAATGCAATTTCCAAACACTTGGTATAAGCCTCACATAACAGTACTCGAACACAATATTCACAGAACAGCAACAACATTTTTCTTATACTGTGTAGACATAAATTGTGTACTAGTAATGCATTTAGCACATTTTACATTACATAATCCTGAGTCCATGCAGGTGCACGCCTGCTCCAAACAGGTCGTGTAACTAATGCAGGTTGTTCACCCCCTACAGGATTAGTATCCCCAGAGTCAAACAATGGCAGTTCACTGGACTCGTCTGCTCTGCATGGAGCAAGTGCAAGTGCCAGGTGGGATGCATTCCAGCATCGTCCGTCTGACAACTTATATGTGTACAGTCCTTTCTTACTCACAACCTTCAGGGGTTTTCCAAATTTAGACTGGGTCTTAGGCACAATTCCGGATTTCCTTACACGGACATACGATCCGCACTGAAATGAAACATACTTTGCGCTGCGTTTTCTGTCATTGTACTGTTTAGTTTTTTCCTGTTTCTCTCTCACATGTGAGGCCAGCTGGTGAGGTGTGAGCAGTTTGCCTGCAGGTGGCAAGCAAAGACTCGAGACGGTTAAGTTTGCTTAACATGGCTCTCCCATGCAAGAGTTCAGTTGGTGTGCACTGTATTGTGGTAAATGGCGTTGCGGTGTGCCTGCATGACGGTGTGCCTGCAGGAAGTCTTTGGTGAACTCCACCCTCTTCCTTCCAGTGAAGCAGTTTGTAAACTGTCCTTTAAGCTGTGATTGAAACATTCGACTTCCCCATTTGCTCTTGGGTAATACACAGATAATGTCCTGTGTATGATTCCTCTGTTTTGCAAGAACAGTTTGAAGTCGTGCGAAGTGAACTGTACTCTATTATCAGAAATCAGCTCTTTCGGGTTCCCTTCCCTGCTAAACAATGTAGACAGGAACTGCATCACAGCCTGGGTGGTCGGATGTGAGACAAATGCTATCTCCGGCCACTTACTGTAATAGTCCACCAGAGTGACTACAAAACTACAATCAGCAGGTGCTGCGTCAAAAAGACCCATGATGTCTATGGCCACTTTCTCCCAGGCGTCAGTAGAGTAAGGTACAGGTTGGAGTGGTGTGGTATGTGTGACAGCAGATTTGTCATATAACTGAAAAGTGACACAAGCTTTGACAGCTGTTTGTATTTGTTTGTCCATGCCAGGCCACCAGTAGAGCTCTCTCAGCCTCCTTTTTGTCCTCACAATGCCCTGATGTGTATCATGTGCGAGCGCGATGAACTTGGGCTGGAGACATTCTTGAACCAGTAGGCGTGTGATTCCACGCACCACGCAACCATCCTGGAGTGAAAGTTCATGCCGCACTTGAAAATACGGCTTTAACGCATGATCCAGTGCCTTTGCACACTTTGGCCATTTTGAGGATTTGCGTAGCTCAGCTTGGATAGGACAAGAATCACATGCTGCTTTGAACTCAGAACTGGTTATTGCCGTGAGTGTAGAAGTGAGAGCTACGACTTCCAAATCATGTTCCAGACTAGGTTCAGTACTAGGGAGTGGTAAACGAGATAGACAGTCTGCAGTCACGTTCTCATGCCCCGGCTTATACTGAATATCATAGGTAAATGCCATCAGCCTAGCTGACCATCTTGCTACGCGCATACCTGCTCTGCCTTGACCCTTAGATGACAAAAGGGTGGTCAGGGGGCTGTGATCTGTTCACAGTGTGAAGTGTTGCCCCCACAAGTAAGTCCTCCAGCTCTCTGTGGCCCAAACACATGCTAGTGCCTCTTTTTCTACTGTGGAGTACTTCCTTTCCGCTACAGTAAGAGTGCAGGAGGCAAAAGCCATGGTTCTCTCAGTGTTGTCTGCATTTATCTGGGCAAGAATACCTCCTATCCCGTAGTCTGAGGCATCTGTGGTAACTATAGTAGGTAGTTCTGGATTGAAAAGCGCAAGGGCAGTGCTATTCACAATCAGTCCCTTAACTGTCTCAAAGCTCTCCTGAGCCTCAGGTGACCAAACGAATGGAGTAGAGCCTAGTAAAAGCACACGCAATGGCTCCACCAATGTAGCATAATTTGGTATGAATTTAGAATACCATGACATGAGACTCAGAAATGAACGAAGGCTAACCTCATCAACAGGAGGTGGTGCATCGGACACTGCAGATATATGGGAAGCATCAAGCTGTAATCCCTTCTCGGACAGGGTGTGACCCAGGAATGACAGTTCTGCTTTTCTGAAGTGGCACTTTGCCATGTTCAGTTTGAGGCCTGCTTCATCGATTCGCTGCAGCACAGCTTGCAGATTTTCATCATGTTCCTTGAGTGTTGCTCCTGCGACCATGATGTCAAGTCAAGTCACCTTTATTTATATAGCGCTTTTAACAATACAGATTGTGTCAAAGCACTTAACAGTATCAAATTGGAGGATAGAGTGTCAGTAATGTATAATAATAAGATTAAACACTCAATTTTCAGTTAAAGGCATTTCATTATTGAATTCAGAGATGTCATTGTCTAGCTCAGTTTAGTTTAAATAGTATCTGTGAAATCAAATTGATGATAATCGTTAGAAATTAAGTGTCATCCAAGTAACAATGAGCTCCAGACTGACCTTTAAGGATTTCAGACATCATCCTCTGGAAACAGCTTGGAGGTGAGGACAGTCCATATGGTACCCTTTTGAAACTAAATAATCCATCATGTGTGATAAACGCAGTAAGGTTTCGACTGTCCTCATGCAACATTACCTGGTGATACGCACTTTGGAGGTCTAATGTGGAAAACACTGTTGCTCCACACAGGTTTGCTCCACACAGGTTGGCAAACATCTCCTCCATATGCGGAAGAGGAAAGCTGTCCACTACCACTGCCTTGCTAGGCTCACGTAAGTCCCGTCTTTTTTCCTGGTGACAACTATTGGGGAGACCCACTCAGATGCATCCACAGGCTCGATTACATCCTGTTGTACAAGCTTCTGTAATTCCTTGGACGCCTCATTGCGAATTGAGAAAGGTAACCGCCTCAGTTTCTGCTGCACAGACTGAATGACCAGGCCGAACATGAACACAATGCACAAATCCTCTTCAAAGTCAAGTCAAAGTCAAAGTCAGCTTTATTGTCAATTCCACCACATGTACAGCACATACATACAGAGAATTGAAATTGGGTAACTCTCAGACCCTTGGTGCATACAGTTAACACTAACTCTGATGGTCAGAGTTCAGTGGTGCGTGGGGTAAGAAAGGGGAGGGGGGGCAAGGTCGGGAGGGAATTCAGCTTCCTGACAGCCTGATGGATGAAGCTGTCCTTCAGTCTGCTGGTCCTGGCCTGGAGACTTTGCAGTCTCCTCCCTGATGGCAGCAGACTGAAGAAGCTGTGTGTCGGGTGGGTGGGATCACCTGCAATGCAGAGGGCTTTGTGGGTGAGACGGGTGTTGTAGATGTCCTGGAGGGAGGGGAGAGAGACACCAACGATCCTCTCAGCTGCTCTCACTATGCGTTGAAGTGATTTGCGGCAGGACGCGTTGCAAGCGCCATACCACACAGTGATGCAGCTAGTAAGAATGCTCTCGATGGTGCCTCTGTAGAAGGTGCACATGATGGGGGCCGGGGCTCTGGCTCTTCTCAGTTTGCGGAGGAAGTAGAGACGCTGTTGTGCTTTCTTGGCCAGTGCTACAGTGTTGTTAGTCCAGGAAAGGTCCTCTGTGATGTGCACACCTAGGAACTTGGTGCTGCTCACTCTCTCCACAGTCGCACCATTGATGGTCAGAGGAGCATGCTGAGTGTGCACTCTCCTGAAGTCAACAACAATCTCCTTCGTCTTCTCCACATTCAGAGAGAGATTGTTGTCACTGCACCACCCAGCCAGGCGGCTCACCTCGCTCCTGTAGTTTGTCTCATCTCTGTTGCTAATGAGACCCACCACAGTCGTGTCGTCTGCAAACTTAATGAAAAGGTTGGAGTTATGTGACGGTGTGCAGTCGTGGGTCAGCAGAGTGAAGAGGAGGGGGCTCAGCACACATCCTTGGGGGGCCCCTGTGTTCAGTGTGATGGTGCTGGATGTGTTACTGCCGACCCGTACTGCCTGAGGTCTCCCAGTCAGGAAGTCCAACAGCCAGTTGCACAGAGAGGTGTTGAGCCCTAGCTGGACCAATTTGTGAGTGAGCTGTTGAGGGATGATTGTGTTGAATGCTGAACTGAAGTCTATGAACAGCATTCTGACATACGAGTCTTTTTTGTCCAGATGTGTGAGGGCTGGGTGGAGGGCAGTGGTGATGGCATCATCGGTCGAGCGGTTGGACCGATATGCAAACTGGAAGGGGTCTTGCACATCCCATCCTCGTCGCCAATATGTTGAGTGTCTCAAAAATGAAAGCAAATACATAGGAATATACGGGAACTCTGCTTAATTCTTTATTCACCACTCATCATCATGTACTACTTCTCTCTTTTTCCTTTCTCCCCATTCACTCTCATACGAGAGCTCCCTCTAGAGGCTCGTTCAGAACACCAGAGGCATTAATGTTTTTTAATTATTATTATTATTTTTTTTAAGTACTAATAAACAGCCAATATGCTAGTAATATGCATGCTAATAAGCAGCTAGTTAATAGTGAGAATTGGTCCTTAAAATAATGTGTTACCACACAATCTTACTAAACTGCTAACACACAAACAGTTGTAATTTTTGAAATGTGACAGGACAGGCTGGAATTAAATGTAAGTGAAACTCTGTGTTATAACTTCTCCAAAAGCTAATTGGTGTTAATTAAGAAGATGAGATTGCAAGTGTAAGTCCCTTTAAAGGGGTCATGAACTGAGAAACCAAAATTCCCTTGATCTTTTGACATGTAAGAGGTCACTGTACTATAAAAACATCCTGTAAGTTTCAGAACTCAAAACTTTGTTAGTCTAAAAACAGCTTATATTGAAGCCAATCTGCCAAAACGACAGCTTGTGGAATGTTCTACTCTATGATGTTATAGTGTGGATAAGCTCCATCTCCACATAAGAAGATGAAGGCCTGCTTCGACATCACTGCCTGTTTAGTCCTGCCCACTAATTCACACATGTAGTAGTTATGAGAGAGTCGAACAGTATTTCATTCGACAGCATTTTTAATGACTTCAAGCTTTAGAGAGGGTGGGGGATTCAAAAAGACAAGGACCCAAATCACAGAAGAAAGCAAGCAAAATTTCTGAAAAAGAAGAAAATACACACAAATATATCCTTAAACCAATTTAGATGCAGTGGCATAAACTACAGAGGGCTGTGTAATCAATAGCAGTTACAGAAAACATTTTGTGGAAGTTTTGCTGCTAAAAGAGGATCTACTCCAATACACTCCACTCTTAATTAGCCACTGCAGTCAGGTGATGTCACAGGCGTAGGATATAAAAGGGCACCAAGAGAACTCGTCATCAGCTTCTTTGTCTTCAGGAAGCTGTTTGTTGGTCTGTGCAAATGGGAGCAGAGCATGCTCAGTCAGCTCTTGAGGGGGCTGGCTGTACTCACTGTGATCGCTCCACAGTGAAAAAGCTAACTCACTGGTTACCTCTCATCTGGTGCAACATGGAAGGCCCCCGTCTTGCCCTCAAAGCCGTGCCAGTTCACATCACGTCTTGAGGGCCAGGCTGGTGGTGTTTTGCACACCATAGCAGTGCTGCAAACATACCAGGTAGACATTCTGAAGGACTCTTATAATAGCAAGGAAGTATCTGCAGACGTAGTCCTGGAGCTCCACCGCACCACTCTGTGCCACCAAGGCGGCGACTCAATGGATACCATGAAACAGCATCTTTGGGTTAACCTTTTGGGGCTCAAGGAGAAGAAAAAATCATCTCCTTGATGCCTTGGTCTTGTCTTCCAGGCTTTTCCAGTTCTGCCGTTGAAACCGTGGTCCTGAAATTCATGGAGACAAAGGTTAAGTTGGCTCTCTGGTACTGGGAGTGCGGAGGTAGTAGCTGTGTGCTTTATTTTGAAAAAGCATGATAAAGAAAGTGGGCAATACTGCCATTTGCATCTGACTTCCTCATCTGTCACCTTCTCTGGTACTCAGAGTACTAGGAAGATACACTTCCTATGAAATCACATTTGTATGGATGCATGGAAAGTATGGAATTAACATTAGTGCACTTACCTTATGAGGGAAGGGGCTGTTTACAGATTAGAAAGGGTGAGCTTGACTGCTAGTATCGTCTCACTCTCCTATCTGTCACCCCCTCCAGGATGTTATAGAGGTTGCATTAGTGTACTTCCATGTGTTGTTGCATGTGAATGGGCAGTACAGAAGGGGAGATGGGCATTTCCACCACTGGCATCTCATCCCCCATCTGTCACCCCTCCAGCTCAGCCTGGACATGATAGTGTGGACATGGTGGCGGAATTATTTTTACAAGTTTTTCCTGGCAGTTTGCAAAAGAAGGACTGAGCATAAGGTGGACATCATCGCCATTGTGACCCACTTTCAGTCTTCTCTACCAATGCTTGGCCAGAGGTAATCTAACGTCTCCTTGCTGGAACCGTAAAAATGAATAACCACTAGTGTTTTGGTAATTCGGAGCAACTGGATAAAAGAATGGGTCTTTTGGCATGTGTGCCCCTCTTTTTCCACAGCACCTTCTGGATGATGAGAGAACAGAAAGATGTGGAAGCTGCTTTAGGTGCTCCATTCTCAGTAATGTCTAACCAGACTTCCCGAAAGCACTTATTTTTATTTACTTAGGTACAGCGGCAGTTGTTTGTCTCTTCTGAAGCCTCTTCCAGCCTTTAGGATGGGATGCTTATTCTGCGCTTCCTTTGGTTAAGTTACACCGGAGAAAAAAGTGTCAGAGGTCGGCTGTACCCTGGGTCATTGGTGCTTGGAGGGTCTTGAGCTGCAGATGTTACATCTCAGGCATAAGCTCTTAGGTGTATTGTATGGCAAGCCATTGCTCACTGGTTGCTTTTCATGGCACAATGGACAGGCATTTGTTCAGTATGGTACAGTGGGTATTCTCATTCCGATAGTGTCAATTGAAGCGTAGAATTCCACTTCAAAAGGGAACATCTAGGTTACATATGCAATGCATTCCCATACTTCCAGCATGCCTGTGTGTATTCCTTCAGAAAAAATGAAGCTGATGATGTTCTCTAGGCACCCATTTTTAAACACCACCTAACTGTGGTAGCCAATCAAGATTGGTGTTTCACTTCTTCACCCTGCAATGTGAATGATCAGTGTATTCAATAAAAAAATGCAAAAGTACAATTTTGTGATATTAGTTTATTCACATTACGTTTGTCTATAATTGTGAGCAAAAATAAACTTGCCTAACTTGCCTTAACACACTTGAAAGTTTCTAGTAATCCTGAAGACTTTGATTAACTCGTTCAGGTTTGTTTAATTAGGATTGGAGCTCCATGACTGTATAAGGTTACCATCTAGTTGCTGTTGTGTCCACACTATACAACGGTACACAACTTTTCAATAGGAAGAATTGCTGACAACTCTGCCTTGTCTATGAATTACATTTCACAATCAAACAGATGTGAGAAGTAATGCAGGAAATAATGTAAATTCATGCGTAAGAAAGGAGATCTTGCGTAAGACTGGATTTCATTCTGTTAGAAATTGTAGCCCACAAGGAGCTTTCTATACAGGTTGCCTTTATGATGGTTTGCAGCAGAAGACATGCATGCTGATGTTTTGTTGCAAATCTATGACTCCACCCCCTGAACTGTCTCTCATTGGCTGTAGGTTATCACTGATGTCATTTTTTTATTCAAAATATTTCACACTGCAGGAGTTGCTGACAGGTCCAGATATTTACCATGCCTAAATATGTCACAGGCATCAGTGACACATTGGAGTTTCTCTCAGATCACATCTTTGATAAAACACACAATTGTCACACATGTGAACGAGCACTGTTTTGCCTCTGATTTCAGCCATTTGTTGGCGATTTCCATAAAACTGTCGGCAAATGAAAATTGGGGCTAAAATCATGCAGTATGTGCCTGGCATTAGTGCACGTAAACTCCATCACTGCAAGCTCACATTTATCTGCCTAAATTATTTTGAGTGCACGCATCTCAACATCCAATCAACAACAGATGCACAGAACCATAATCCATAACACCAGTGGTTCTCAAATCTGGTCCTGAAGACCTACTGCTCTGCACATTACCTTATTTAACACACCTGATTCAGATAATCAGCTCATTAGGACACAGCTCCATGAATTGAACTGAGGCTCCACACGGAGACGTATTTAGCTGTGTATGTACAAATTTTGTATTGTATTGGTGTTTCGTCCAGATGGCTCTGGCATATTGGGAGCCTGAAACTGCTAGTTTTTGAAACGATGCCGTGTTTATGGAAGAACAAGGGAAAAAAAAGATTGGATAGGCAAAGCGACGGGCCCTAAGTGTGCTAGACTAAGCCAGGGATACACTGTGCGATTTCAGCAGCGTTTTTTTTAAAATACTCTAATTATTCAAGCAAATTGCATGCATTGTAAAGCCAAAGCTCAGGATTTATATGCTCACACTATACGGTCCAAATGTCAAGTTGCAACTTGACTGTGTGAAACAAACATCTGAGACCCCCTTGAACCCGGAACTGTGTAGCCTCCATCGCTTCCATCCAAACCACACACCATGTCGCCATTGTTTTGTTTCTGTTTTCACGTTGGTGCAGTAAGGGAAAAACACTGAGTTTAGGGTAGTTGTTTTGTAGTTCTGCTTCAACTGTGCAACATGTCAGAAATTCATCCGGCCATCCGATTGCCGATTGAGAGAGGCTAATGGACTGCACAACAAAACACGCACGACAAAGCTAAATTCATCCAACTCAAAAAAGAGTCATACAAAGAGTTGTACAGCTCCAAAAACAAAGTTCTTTATTATCCTCAGGATAGCTTGTAATAAGGATTTAAATGCAAAAGAAAAGGCACAAGAGGCGACTGTTTCTGTCAGTGATAAGTTTTCATTTAAAATGTTTGTGATAGCTTACTACCTTTTAACTTACGAAAAGTAGGCTAGGCTGTTTAAATGTTTTGCCACTTGCTTGAGCAACCTAACATATAAATCTAGAAGCAAAATTCACTGAATAATGCGTTGTTTATTTTTATTTTATTTAAACGTGAATACGTCTATGAAAGATTGCATTACTGTACTGTGTAAAAAGAGAATCACAATGCTGAAAAAGCATTTACAGTAACAACATTTGGATTTGAAATTAAAATAATGGATAAGTCTTTTTGTGGTATACAGCCGAGGATCAGTAACTGACTGCAAACGCGTCCTGTGTGAAAGCACAATGAGCCCGTGCTGCTTCTGCACCTCTTACATACCGCACGCAGACTGCATACGCACTGCAAATTGAGTATGTGTGAAACAGGTGTGAGGAAGGGTATATAGATAGATGCTCCTACATTCATACTCTCACCTCCAACTCACAATGCTGAAGGGGGTAACAAAAGAAACAGGAACAGGGACTATGGAGGCTGCGACTACGATCACATCTGCCAACAACTTCAAATTGGAATTGTCTCTGTGTTGAGACGTGCTGAAATCGCGTTTGGTCTCGTACTGTATCGTGTACCTTGTCAGTGTCTGTGCTTGCTGGCCATTTATTGTGATTAACAGGAAAGTGTGTTCAAGCACCAGCAGAAGACAGTGTAAAGAAATACTCTTTGAGAGAAGCAGTCTTTCAGCGGAAGTTAAAGCAGCTTGTAAGTGTATTTACTTGTCTCATTAGTGTTTAGCGCAGTTGCCATTGCTAGGAAACGCTTGTTTTGTTTACTGTGATGAGACTTGCTGAAATCGCGTTTGGTCTCGTACTGTATCGCATACCTTGTCAGTGTCTGTGCTTGCTTGTCTATTTATTGTGATTAACCGGAAAGTATGTCCAGCTGAATTCAATTAGTGATTTGTTAGAAGGGTATAAAAAGGTTGTTATACCATGGCAGCCCTCGTGTGAAGCCCTCATCATGGGACAAGGGACAAGTATCGCTTTTTATTTATTCTCTTTCCAATTACTTGTTTCACACTTCTGTTTCAGTTTTGTATAACCATTTCTTACTATGTGTAAGTTGTTTTTTTTTTAGCATGTGTGTTTGGCTCAGTGTTATTTTTTAGTATTACAGTTAAACTAATGTAGTTTGATTTGTATATGTTATCTATTTTAATTTTAGCTAAAGTTGTATTAATGTTTGTCATTTTATTAGTTTTTTATGTCTGTATAGGTTATTTATTAAGTTTTATGGATATGTGTGTGTGTGTGTGTGTGTGTGTGCATATATGCCTGTGTGTGTGTGTGTGTGTGTGTACATATAGTTGTTTTTGGTGTTTGGCTTAGTGTTATGTTAGAATCATTATTATACTCTTAAACCTTTTGTTCTCTTAATATTTTGAATTGTTTGTAGCTTTATTTTGTTTTCATTTAAATGTTAAGTTTTGATTTTTTTTTTTTTTTTTTTTTTTTTTTTTTTTTTTTGTATGCATTTGTCTTTTTAATTATTTATTTTATTTAATTTGTTTTGTTAATGTGTGTGTATATATAGTATTTATAAAGTTTTAGCTTTTAGTTTTGGATCAGTTTTAGTTGTTTTAATACTACAATTGATTGTTTCTGTTGTCCTCATTTGTAAGTCGCTTTGGAAAAGTGTCTGCTAAATGACAATGTAAATGTAATGTAAATGTAAATTCAACTGTATATCAAATAGAGTGCAATGCCATAAACTCTACCACCATAAACCATGCCATAAACTCTATTCCTATTTACAGGAAAGCATACACACTTTCACCTTTCATGAGCTCATAGTGCTAAAGAGGGCAGCAGAAGAAAAGATAAAGCTTGATCCATTAAAAGGGCTGCAGCTACAGTTGTGTCCTGCGATAATTGTTGTCTAAGGGCACGCTACAGTAGTGTTACTGCCATCGAACTCAGCAAACTGAGAATTCTATGTTACGACCACTTCTAATCTCATTACTATCCCTGTTACATAAAAGCATGTAGTACATCCTCTCACCTTTAACTAGAACATTGAAAGGATGCAACAAAGGAAATAATGACTAGCAGAGGCTACTAGGCAGGCTACTACACCACTACCATCCCCAGGTCTTGGCTTTAGAATGCTTAACGATTATCTCTAACTTTTTCACTACTCTTACAGAAAGCATATCACACAGAAGCATCTACATACTGTATATAGTCTGTAAATGGACCGAGCAGTCACAAGTGGGGATTTATTTTTACAATTTGCTGCTTCTGAATCTGCTTCTTCCTCCTAAACTGAAGAAATGTACAACAAGCTGTATCTATGTCCCCATTACAGCCTCCAACAAATGATGTGGGCATGAAATGAGTGAGAACTATTACGACAGACATAGATTCCAGCTGACCACATTGTTGCAAAAATATGGGGGATTATATCAAAGAAGGAAAACAAGTGAGTGTGTACTGCACTCAGTCTCTGTTTAGCGGGATAGGGATATATGCCAACAGAACCATATCAGCACGACCACCTCCAGGCTAACAGGCAGGTGGGACACTAACAGTGATTCAGCCCACTTTATACTACTAAGGGCCTCATTCCTAGGTCTATCTTCGGCATAGGTAATGCAGGTCTCCTACTCCCCTCCTAAGTGAAACGTAATCATCTCAACCCACTAATGAGGGTGAATTAACCATAGCATGTCTATCAACCTCTATCCAGCTAATTCTTTAGCCAATCCAAAGATACTTGCATATTATTTAGATTGGGCCATAAATAAGCTATCCGGCAAATCAGAGGAGGCAACAGAGCAGGTTTCCAGATCTGGCCTGAGAACTCCTGAGCTACCATGTGAAGGGTGAGAAAGGGGGTTTCCTGTCTGAAGACCTTCCACTAGCTTTACCTGCAATCCACATGATCTTACTCCCCAAGCTGCCTCAGCAACCGCAGGACCCAAAACCGTGGGGGCACAGAAACCAGGCTCCCACCATCATTAAAGAGAGCCTGGCGGGAGCATTTGCAATGCAGGTAACTGTCTATCTCGAGAGACGACCGCGCATGCTCTGCTCCCAAACAGACCACAAATCATGTGTTTCATCCCCAAATGAAGTTCCACTTCAAAAGGGAACTATGACTTGGTGGCACTTATGCACAGACTATTTTGCTAAACAACAATAAAAAGCAGAAGAAGAATCTGAATCTGGCAGTGGAGTTGGATATTGAGTAGCTCTCGTCATTGCTGTTGTTTGATGAATGGCATGCAACACCACAATATGGACAGGACTGATGCAATTGGTTGAACAGCTGTTTGAAAACATAAACACTGCTTGGCTACTTTTATTTCTATCTGTGACATACAGGCATCAGAAATGGGACATCAGAAATTGTGTAGCTCTGCTTTAGCCCTGTACTATGGCAAATGTGGTTGGTGGAGAGACCACTGTCTCCTTTAAATGGTCTCCTGTAAATTTAGAGCAATCACTGCATCAAATGGATCTTCCCAAAAACTTACCTCTGGATTCACAAGAACTTTGTAAACTTCAGATTTGACAGCTGTATAAGGGCTGTCAATCGATTACAATAATTAATCAAAATATAGCTGCAAGCAGCAATTAAGGAACCAAGCACAACAGAGGCAGAATGAAAAGCAAGCATAACAGTGAGGATCAGACAACTGTAACAATGAGTAATTAAAGACATTTTAAGGTCAAACTTTATGAAAAATCATAAATTCAATCATTAGTAATATAGTTAAATGTTTATCAATTGTGACCAATAGGTGGCGCTGGTGAAAACTAGACAAACGGTCTAGGAGGAGTTTTAAAAAGTAGGTTTCAACATAAATCAAAATGGTGGAAGGAAGTTCAGCAGATTGTATGGATTATGCTGATTATCAATTTTCTTGGGATGTTCCAAGGAATCTATCAAGACAAGTCTCATGACAATAGGCAAAAATATTCAAAAGTTATTAGTGTTTTTTGAAATGTCATTATAATTTTTGACCACACTGTGGTACTACCACAAAACTTTTGGAGTACCTTCAGGCCATGGTGCCAAAGACACATACCAAGTTAATAATAAAATACAGCATTTTTTTTTTTCAAAATAAGTTCAAAATTGCTGACACCCAAAAATGGCTGACATGGGAAAATAGATTTTCGACTCCGTATGCTGCTCTGAATGTAAAGAGACCATTATTGTGATCTTTGACCAAACCGTTTAGAAGTTATACTGTAAGTAAAAATAACCATTTTTCATATCTCCTGACCACTAGATGGCACTGTGCCAAAACTATACAGATCATGGTTGTCATAACACATACCAAGTTTGGTCTGAATATGCTTTGTTGCAGAGATGTGGGGTGTTTCTCAAAAGGAAGGCTGCATCCTACCGAGGCAGCGTCCTACCTAGTTCAGTCCTTCAGAGTCTTGTAGGCTAGAGTCCTCGTCGGCATATAAACGCTAGAATAAGACGCTCTAGTAAGTGCACGTGGCTACGTCACATATGTTCCCGCCCTCACCGTCACGGCATGAAAACACTAATAAAACTTAGTTTTGGAAAAATACTTTGTATTACAAATCTTTATATTATTTGGCTTTCTATTAATGCAATACAATGAATCACAGCCGTCGAGTCTCCCTGTGGCTTAAATTATTGGCAGTTTAGCGTTTAGTAAGCAATTTACACCACAACAAAAGATAACATCTATCCTTTCATGTCCGAAAATGTTATTTTTGTCTTAGATTTCATAATAAATTCAGACAAGCCTAATACTGACTCGTTTTTCTTCAGTTTACTTTCATGAAATGGAATGGGTGCAAAGGATTGTGGGTGATTGAAGGTCGCGGAGGATACATCCCATGCATCCTTCAAATTCAGCTGAATGAAGGATGCGAAATGAAGGCTGTCTTCCAAGGATTCTTCCGATTGAGATGGCCTTCAGCGATGTTTGATGACGTGGCAGCCGAGAAATGCAGCCTTCGTAGGATGCAGCCATCCGTTTGAGAAACACCCATAGCCTCACATCCACTTAGATGAGCTCTTCAACAAATTCGTTCAGTGTTACTCGGGAACAGTTTGACTGATCAACTTGATTTCCATTTTTTTTTTTTTTTTTTTTTTTAACTGAAGACGATATGGTCTGATTTTCATTAAAATCGGACAACCGGACTAGAAGGAGTTTAAAAAATTTGTTTATTTATCCTTTTTTTTTTTTTTTTTTTATATGAAGCCTAAGTAATGTTTTCCAACGACTTGTTTGCATTACTTAGGCATTATTTCATTTTATTTAGTTTTTTAAGGCAATAGATTTTTGGGTAACACTACACAAAACAACAACTTTTAAAGTGTCATTTGTTAATGCATTATTTAACATGAACTAACAGAGCATTATTATTATTATTAAGTTAAAAGTGAATATACAGGTGCATCTCAATGAATTAGAATGTCGTGGAAAAGTTCATTTATTTCACTAACTCAACTCAAATTGTGAAACTTGTGTATTAAATAAATTCAGTGCATACAGACTGAAGTAGTTTAAGTCTTTGGTTCTTTTAATTGTGATGATTTTGGCTCACATTTAACAAAAACCCACCAATTCACTATCTCAACAAATTAGAATACTTCATAAGACCAATAAAAAAAAAAAAAAAAAAAAAAAAAACATTTTTAGTGAATTGTTGGCCTTCTGGAAAGTATGTTCCTTTACTGTATATGTACTCAATACTTGATAGGGGCTCCTTTTGCTTTAATTACTGCCTCAATTCGGCATGGCATGGAGGTGATCAGTCTGTGGCACTGCTGAGGTGGTATGGAAGCCCAGGTTTCTTTGACAGTGGCCTTCAGCTCATCTGCATTATTGGGTCTGGTGTCTCTCATCTTCCTCTTGACAATACCCCATAGATTTTCTATGAGGTTCAGGTCTGGTGAGTATGCTGGCCAGTCAAGCACACCAACACCATGGTCATTTAACCAACTTTTGGTGTTTTTGGCATTGTGGGCAGGTGCCAAGTCCTGCTGGAAAATGAAATCAGCATCTCCATAAAGCTTGTCAGCAGAAGGAAGCATGAAGTGCTCTAAAATGTCCTGGTAGATGGCTGCGTTGACTGTGGACTTCAGAAAACACAATGGACCAACACCAGCAGATGAAATGGCAGCCCAATTCATCACTGACTGTGGAAACTTCACACTGGGCTTCAAGCAGCTTGGATTCTGTGCCTCTCCAGTCTTCCTCCAGACTCTGGGACCTTGATTTCCAAATGAAATGCAAAATTTACTTCTATCTGAAAAGAGGACTTTGGACCACTGAGCAAGAGTCCAGTTTTTTTCTCTTTAGCCCAGGTAAGATGCTTCTGACATTGTTTCTGTTTCAGAAGTGGCTTGGTAGCCCTTTTCCTGAAGACGTCTGAGCGTGGTGACTTTTGATCACTGACTCCAGCTTCAGTCCACTCCTTGTGAAGCTCTCCCAAGTGTTTGAATCAGCTTTGTTTGACAGTATTCTCAAGCTTGTGGTCATCCCTGTTGCTCGTGCACCTTTTCCTACCCCATTTCTTCCTTCCAGTCAACTTTTCACTTAATATGCTTTGATACAGCACTCTGTGAACAGCCAACCATTCAGTAATGACCTTCTGTGACTTACGCTCTTTGTGGAGGGTGTCAATGATTGTCTTCTGGACAACTGTCAGATCAGCAGTCTTCCCCATGATTGTATAGGCTATTATGTAACTATTTTGAAGGTTCAGGAAACCTTTGCAGCTGTTTTGAGTTGATTAGCAGATTGGCATGTCACCATATTCTAATTTGTTGAGATAATGAATTGGTGGGTTTTGTTAAATGTGAGCCAAAATCATCACAATTAAAAGAACCAAAGACTTAAACTACTTCAGTCTGTGTGCATTGAATTTATTTAATACACAAGTTTCACAATTTGAGTTGAGTTAGTGAAATGAACTTTTCCACGACATTCTAATTCATTGAGATGCACCTGTAGTGTTTTTAGCATTGCTGTTGCCATGCCATGAACCCTACTCCCACTGCAAACAGAACCAAACCGAACCGAACCATGGCATTGGTGTATCGTTACACCCCTAATTTTTATGATGGTAAATGACATCATAGGCATTCATAGTACATTCAAATTGTCTTGAGCCAAGGAATCAGAGAAAAAAAAAAGAATTTTGTTTCTAGTTATTAACACACATGTGAGTGTAATTTTGGACAATGGTGGCTCTAGAGAGTTTGAGACTCCATTAGGGCTTGACGATATTGGGGAAAAAAAAAAAAAAAAAAAACTCACATTGCAGTATTTAGTTTTTCTGCTATATATATTGCGATATGAATAATAATAAAAACGAGAGAAAAAAAAAACAAGACTTGAACAGCTTTATTTGGAAAAAAAAAATCAATGATTGGGGTGATTTAGTAGGTGAATAAATAAACATAGAAAATAAGCAAATTGCAAACATTTTTGGAACAATTATACGAATGAAATAAACAGTGCTTTATACGCTTCAGGTAAGTCAAACAGTACTGTGATGAACACTGGGGATTTCTTTTCTTGTGTTTGGCTTTGGCCCCGCCTATATGAACCTTTTTGGCAGCACGTTCTTCTCCCATTGACTGAATGTATGGATAATTGAACTCACATGGAGGACATTTAAGAGAAAACAGGTGAGAGGAACGTGACTGGATTTGCGCACTCAGGGGAAAATGAGGACGCTTTGTGTTGCTCGAGACCATTAGGGTTTGTCCGGCAACGAAGATAGCTAGATAGATCGAGTTGGTGTAGTTAGATAATGGTGGGGAGGGTTTAGGAGCGCTGGCCATATGTTCCAGGAGCATTTCAAAGAGACTGTATTGCGCAAAGAAGACTCATTATTATTATTATTACCGATATTGTGATTCCCAAGGAGAATTGTGCGTGCACAAAGGACTAAACAAGACCAATGACGTTGTGATCTGTTGCCGCAACTGCGGGAGTGGGAATAAAGTGAAGAAGAGCGCGTGACTTCGTGGAATATATCTACTCGACACGGCTGATTCCTTTCCTAGACCCCGGGGTGGGGTCTTGTTTCCTGGAAACGGGGAAGTGTTTTACATTTTAAATTCTCTTGTTGTGTGTATGTGTATGTGTGAGTGTGTATGTTGTAGTTGTGAGTTTTAAGGTTTATATGAACATGATTACTCTGTGTCCGGAACTGGGAGGCGCTGATATTTTCATCTGTTAAACTGATTACTTGATCACATCTATAGTGTGCCGTGTGGGGGGCTGGGAATAACCACTAGAGTGCAGTGTTGAAGTCTCACTTGTGTAATACCAATTGTTCTAGTGAGGTTGTACAGAGTAGATGTTCCTTGAACTTGTTTAAATGTTTCTTTATATAATGGTTATATCTTTCTATATACAATTGTTAATAAAGTGATCCATTTCTATAAGGTCCTGGTGTTGTGATGTACCCTTTGTCCTCCATTAATTTGATTAAGCCTCTGTAAGTAAAATAAGAGGTTTATTACAGTATTTAGGTACATCAATTGAATATCAAATGTAAAATAACACTGCATAGTATTCACTGTATAAATTAAATCTAATAAATCTGTAAAGCTACAAAAGTGATTTTTCTCAGTGTGTTTTGTTGTTTGATTAACATTCATGACACAGAAAGCCTCAGGAACATTAAACTGCTGTGAACCGATTCTATCCATTTACCTTCTCAATAGTTTACCTTCTTCAACCGTGTTGGATACTTGCAGAGACATTTTGACATAGTTTCGCGCGTATGTGTCTTCAGACTGGACGCGGAGATGAACAGAATTCAGTGTTCACGTGCATCTGCGTGGCTCTCACCGTGTCTACACCGGACACGAGCGGCGCGGCGCGGCTTGGCACGACAAAATAACCCATAATCAGTGATGCTGTCTATAGCGGATACGGCGCGCATGACGAATCCCCGACATTAAACTGATGCCACGTTCTATTTATGACTATAGCCTCGTTCAGACTGTCAGCCCAAATCCGATTTTTGTGCAAATCCGATTGAAATCCGATCATGATTAGATGGTCTGAACGGCAACAAACTACATGAAATCCGATTTGTGCAAATCCGTTTCGAGCTACATTCGTATGTGGTTTGGAATCCTATTCAAATCAGATTTCTGGAAATCCGTTTCAGTCTGACCGGACAGATCGGATTTAGCCTAGCCTTTTCACGTCCTCACGCCACATAAAACGTAAACACGTCAGACGTTTTTGCAGAAAACATGCTGAACATCTTTGCAGAAACAAGCTTGTGTCGTTGTGAAGTGCAAGTCAAACTGAAAAACACATTACTGCTAGTACAGGTACCTCTTTGAGTTTTGAAAGTAGCGGAGACGGCAGCACGGAATAAAGCCGCACATTCCAGCTTCCTGTGTTTCTGCCGCTGCCTCATAAGACGAAATCCATAATAATAATGTTTTTATACAGTCTATGTAATAATCCAGCGTGACGGCAACATGTTGTCATGTCATAAGACAACATCTGTATTGCAAACTGTATTGCTGTTATTGTTGTTTTTGGCGTTGGCATAACAACGCAACGGCATTGCCATAGAAACCAACGCACATTCCGTGAAACGAAAGAGCGCTTATGGACACTCAAATCGGATATGAACAGCTGCAAAATGCTATGTGGACAGTCAGTCGTCTAGATCGGATTCCATCCGGATATGCACAAAATCGGATTTGGGCTGACAGTCTGAACGAGGCTTATGATTTGCAAAGGTTGCTTTGTCGCGTCGCTTGCAGACAGCCTCTAGCTGTTGTGGCGCGACACAACACGAGCCTGTCGCGAAAATGATCAGTATAAATATAACGGAAGTAAACATCGCACATCCTGCCATGTGACTATCGCGGATGTGCACGATGCTGAAACTATGTATCGTGCAGCCCTAGACTCCATATTTGGTGTGGTAGACTGTGCTCTACCTGTGTGCCAAATTTCACAACTTTTTTTTTTTTTTTTTTTTACACCATACAGTTCTATGGGCTGCAATAGATGTCCAGAATGGAGGAAGAAAAAGAAGATTAACAGATACAATACGATACGGTGCTTGGCCCCTAATTAATCTCACATCAAAATGACATTACAAAAGCTAGTTAATTAATTGTTTAAATAAAAATTAAAAGAATCCATTTGTTAAAAGTTAAAAGAATACATTTGGATTGGATTCAGAACTATGATCAAAACAAAGATGCTGTAGATCACTTCCATCAACACCCCCAAAGCTTGCACAGTCCTATACCACATCCTGGGTCAACAATTCATTTGATAATGTTAGGCAGTATTGATGTATATGCTGTTTAATGTTTGATGACATTTTCTTACATATGCTATCGCTTGTTTCTACCTCTTCTTCACCTGTATTTTGATCCAGAGATTCTGTACTCTTTCAGAAGATGTGCAATAGTGCCCCCTACCTTATAACAGTGAAAACATGGAAAGCCATAAAATTCCATCAATGGCAGGGAAGAACTGTCAGCTGCAACCAGGTCTTCTCTGCTAAGTTCTTTAAATAATGAGTACAACATTGGTAAAATTGTCAATATATAAAACTGTTATTGAGGTTTTGCTCCTTACAGAAACAGCAAAAATAAATAAATAAATAAAAATAAATGAATGAATAAAAACCCTCAGAAATACAGATGGTAATAAGGGTAACTTCCTTGCTATAATAAAGATAACAGTTAAACATGATGAAATTGTTAAAAGAAAGATGGCAAAATAAAGAAATACTGGATTGTCTTGCTGAAACGGTTTGGACATCTAGGGGAGATGAAAGACAGTAAGTCTTCTAGTACATTTGTAGTTGAATCAAAATGTTAATAAGAATCAGCTAAATTCTATGGTGTTGAGGTACTACTACAGTGGTGCATTGAATGAAAGCATCTTGCAGAACATTTAGATGTTGCTGCTTAAAAAGGAAAATGTATGTCAAATGCTTCAAGATTATGGCTTTGATTACAAATATCATTTAGGTGCCTCAGTCATGAGTGGAAAAAAGTTGAACATGGATTAGAAAGAAAGCTCCTTTGGTATTCTACACAGTAATGCACACTGCTTAAATCTTGGGCTTGTGGACACTGTTAAAACAGTCTCTGTTGTGCATTGTTTCTTTTCACTCTCACATAAACTTTATTTCTTTACGTCAGGGTCTTAAGTCTACTAAAAGTAGACCGATGCCAAGAAGCAAATGATGAGGGGCCACTTTGAGAGATGCAATGGCTATCAGACACTCATTGGACACGTACATATCTTTCCTGTAAAACTGTGAAGAAAAAACTACCTGCCAACATCCATAGTCTTGAAGACATTTCACAGGGGCACAATGGAGTTGATCCATGTGATCTATTACCCCAAACTGAAGGTTTGTTGGACTGCTTGTAACCTTCACTCAAGTTTTTGCAAAACACTCGTCCAATCTTTAACAGTTCTCACAACTGAACTTTGGCACTGCATTTGGCTTTGCTGATTCTTTATACTTTTAATAACTACAGAGAGAGATCATGCTTTAAGGAAATTTGGGACAGTAAGAGTAAGAGTACTGTACTTACAAATTAACTTTTTGTTACATTTCCCCTGTAACGCCAAAGCACAAGGTGAAAGTCAGCTCTAAACTAGATGGACATTATCTTTCCAAAAGCAGGAAGACAGGAGTAAATGGATAAAGATACCTTTCATACAAGTACATTCCCTGCTGAAAAATCCAGCATAAACCAGCATAAATTCCATGCTGGTCCAGGCTTGTTTATGCTGTTTATACTGTAGTTGTAGGTTGTAGTTGTGCTGTCTGCTCATCTCTTCTCTTTTTTCTGTTCTTCTTGTTCATCTTGTTATCAGTGATTCTGCTTGCTAACTGCAAGTGTCATCACTAATGGTCAATCCTGCAAATTAAATCTACTTTATTTCATTAACTGCAACAATTCATCAGTATTACTTTTACTTTATGGAGTAAAAAAAAAAAAGAAAGAGCTGAGCAGACTGAGCAGTCTCTAACACTGAGGGGTTTCCTGTGGCATTAAACATTTAACTTGCATCATGTGTTTTTCTTATACTTTTTTACAATAATTTATTAAAATTAATTGGATAATTGGTCTTTATTTAACTGTGAACACACACTAAGAAACATGGTATGAAATGTGTACATTATGATTTGTTGTGGTTTTGCTGGGATAATACCAGCAGCCAAAAGATCCAGCAGCACACAAGCATTCCAAGCTGGTCCCAGCACGCAAACCATACCTTATGCTGGTCCACCAGCAAACCTGCTTCCCATGCTGGGCACCAGCAAACCAGCAACCAGCATCCCATACTGGTCCCAGCGTGCAAAACATAGCCTATGCTGGTGACCAGCAATGCTGGATTTTTCAGCAAGGCACCTACTTCCCATGCTGGGGGCCAGCTAAACAAGAAACCAGCATCCTGTGTTGGAGACCAGCAAACCAGCAACCAGCATCACATACTGGTCCCAGCATGCAAAACATACCTTATGCTGGTAACCAGCAATGCTGGATTTTTCAGCACGGTTCACACCTGTTTTTGATGTTCTGACTTGTGAATTAAAGAGGAGATTTTCAAAAGAAAATTGTGACACACTGACTGGAATACAGGCTGTAAATCCTTCTAATCAAACATTCTGTTATAAAGATGCTATCCATGTTTGCCTTAAAACACAACTGCAGCATTTTGAAAAAGCAGAATAATGGACTGAAAACACCAGAAAGTCTAATGGAATTGAGGTAGTTGTTTATTAATATGTTTTTCAAACTCTGTAAAATGACAGTTGCCTTACCCGCACAGCAGCTTCTGAGCACAGTATTTATAAGATGACAATTTTGCATGAAATTGTACAAAGTCAATCATACACAAAAAATGTTTAGTAAGCAAAAGTAAGCAAGATGGCCGACCCCTAACCCTTCACTACTAAACATAACCGTCAATGGTGCCTAAGCACCAGTTTACGAAAATGTATGAATGTGATCGTACAAATTCATACAGAGTAACCCAAAAAAAAAAAAAAAAAAAAAAAAGCCAAAATGAGAGTAACAAATTGGCATGAGACTGTGTGATGAAAGACTGAGTAATATAAACTGTCTTCTATATGTAGGGCATCCATGTTTACATGTGTACTAATTTGATTCACGCATCAAATGAAAACAGACTAAAAGGTTAATCTTGGGATTTAAGAATTTAAAAGTTTTGGGAATATCCAAAGTCACCCCTCAATCAGCAGCAATGCAACTGGCAATTGGACCCATTCAGCCTGTGGCAATCAGACTTGTTCAGCCTAACCACAGCTCTAGTTCTGTACAAGATGGTTTTAAGTCAACCAGTGCTGGACAATCAAGAGAAAAATTGTGAAGCTGTGTTGGCAATAAACAACAAAAGAAATAAATGCAAGTGTAAGAGAAATAAGTAATGCAATTAAATGTGCAAAATAAAGTTTAGAGCAAATGTTTTGTGCACTCATATTTAATTGCATACTATTTTAGATACAATGAATTAGCTCCAACTGCAGCTAGTGGTACGTCCATGTTTTAGACAGGTGAACCAGGAGGCGCCAAACCATGCTTAGACATAAGTGGAACCTCTGGATCTGACAGACCAAGTTCCATGACAATTTTGTACTGTTTATGAGGCTTGTCCAACTTAAACATATATCTTGGAGAGAAGAGGTGTCCAAATCACCTTGTCACGTCAAGGTTCAGTGCAAATTTCATGTCTCTCCAATAGATGAAACTGTTAGATGTTTTGTCAGATAAGTAAGTAATCTAAAATGTGAACTGTTATGGGACCTCAAAGGCCAGACCACTGTTCCAGCACGTGCAGTCAAATCTCTGAAAATGACAGAGAAAGCAGCTAAATGACTGGTCTCCAGTGAAAACAAGAGGGTGCACATTACACCTCTCTTTATCTCACTTCAATAGCTTTGCTGCTCACAAAGTTCAAGTTCAAGACATTAATGTTTGCAAAAAGATGTTGCTGATGGTTAATGACGGTTGCTGCGTCATACCATTTTTAACGGAAAACATAATGTAAAAAAAAAAAAAAATAAAATAAAAAAAAAAACTTATGAAAACTCAAAACTTAAGGACTTGTAAGGACTACCTTGACAGAAAACTCAAACACTGTTAAGACTAACATGTTCTTAAATGGCAGAGAGTGCATTTTTAAAGAATTTATTAACTCTACATACCTGAATGAACAGAAATGGAGACGTGACAGCAGTCAGCGGTCTTTCAGCCATCACTAGTCATCAGCATCTGATAGAGAGCTCATGCGCTCATTTGTGGATGTATAAGTACATGGCTCAATAAACAATTTCATCAATTTAAATGACAATTAAAAATCGCTATAAAAAGGATAATAATAATAATAATAATAATAATAATAATAGTGGGGATACTCGATGTGTGCCACAGAGACATATAAAATTTCAATAGGATCTGCAGGACCGGGACTGAAAACCACTGATCTACAGTATGATGAAAGTGTCTGCTAAATAAATAAATGTACAACAGAATTCTGTGATCGTTTGTTGTTGTCCATATACAGAGAATGCATTCTCCCTGCCTATTCTTTGCCCTTCAGTTAAGGCCTAGAACAACTGAATGAGGCTACAGATTTCACGAAATTCAACCTGACCAAAACAATTAAAAAAATAAATAAATAAAAATAACTTCAGCATTTTATTTAAAATGAAAATAAGACATACCCTCACATCATGCATCTTCTGTCTCTTCATGTAATCTGGGAGACGTTTAAAAGTTATTAGAAATGCGTTCTAGGTGACGTCATTACGTAATGGAGTAAAAGACCCGCTGAATCGCTCTCTCTTTCCCCCCCAACCAGGAGTTTGACTGACAGGCGATCTGACCAATCATAATGCCGAATCTGCCATTTTTGTCCGACAAACAAACCATACAGCAGAGTAGATTACCGTCGGTGGACTTGAACTTGAAAAACTGTGTGTATTGACGTCTTTCCGCAGTTTGAAATAAATTACTTTCTAATGTTTACTCAAGTTTATTTCATGCTAGAGCTAGTAAAGAGGAATGGTTGGTTCACGTGCCGCTTGAATCTGTCACGACACATCAAAGAGCCACAAAACGCTATTTATTGTTTGGAAAAAAAAAAAAGACAAAATTTTAAAGCTGATACTTTGTTTTAACATAACCTGCACTGTCTTGTCTGTCAGCACGTTGTCCTCTTTGCTCAGCTATGTGTTTTTTCAATGCATGAGAACATGGTGTGTGGCGTGGGAGTGGCATGGCTTGTCAGACATAGCAACAGTAACTAAGGGGGGGGCGGGTTTTGCAAAGGGTCAATTCATATTAATTACATAAATGGGGTAGTTACTGTATTTTAGGCTGCTGCCACTTTAATATCTAATATACTGATACATGTTATTTCTTTCTCAGCTGTTTACATTCACAGACATAATCAACTGTGTTTATGTAATCTTTGTGTATTTTGACATAAACTTCATTAGATGATATCAGCGGGGAACAAAAACTTTTTGGTTACCAACATTCTTCAGTGCTTCCTATGCATCATCACTTCCTCAAAAGGCTTCTCGTTGACCTGAGTGACAGAACCAGTGGAGCAGTTGTATGGTGTGGAAGTCACTTTAGGCCTATTGAATCGTAAAAACATAGATGTGAACTCCAAGTTACCCCTGCACAATATTTGCAAGCTGAACCCCTCATAAGGCCACGATATCACTACTGAGTGCGTATAGTGACATTTCACTAGATCTGGCAGAACTTTATGAGCAGAGGCAGAAGACCTCATAACTTCCGTTATTCAAAGAGCAACTCTGTTCTTTGCTAAGGGAGAACCCCTGGAGCAGTCTGCAGAACAAATAAATAATTGGTCAGTATTTTAGTCACATAAAGGCATAGGGTTCTTACATGACTAAACTCCTGACAAATCCTGATGTCTGCCGTGTGAAACGCTGTGAACACCACTGGTGTGTTAGCAAACTGACTCGACAACAACTTGAATAAAAACCAGGGTTTGACCACAACATTACTTTTGAGTTTGATACCCCATTGTACACATTACAGAGCCACAGAGAGCACATGTATTTCATTAACACACTTTGTAGAAGCAATGGTCAGCAAAAACGAAACCGATTTAATATCAGCCAGTCTGTTGTCATGTCATTTATTTGCATCAGGATATCTGGTCTGATCTGGTGGCTCATTATCTGAATGTGACTGAAAGCTAACCAAGTCATTGAAACTGGAGGGCACGCGTGTAGGAGACTACATGACCAATTGTGAGCTATCACATCCCGAGGAAAGAAAAGTTAAAAATGAGATCTCTTTAAAAGCTCAGATGTTTCTCCTAGAAATAATGAGGTTACATGAACATCAAATAGACACTCCTGCTTGAGTCTCCTGCTTCTTACATTTGTCTCCTGAGATAAAAACTCTAATACTCTCACATTTGTCTCTAAAGTTTAGAAGAGATCTCAACAACATCACACACTGTTCGCAGATTTTTCTTCTTAGCTAGAAACTCTGGATCTCTCACATTTATCTCCTCTAAAATTTAGAAGAGATCTCAACAACTTTACTAAGAGTAAACCAAGTCCGATGTCTCGATATGAACTCAAACACTTCCATATAATATGTATGGTCCCACTTTATATTAGGTGGCCTTAAATACTATGTACTTACATCAAAAAATAAGTACAATGTACTTATTGTGTTCTTATTGTATTGCACAAAAGGTTAGGGACAGGTTTGGTGGCATGGGTAGGTTTAAGAGTGGGTTAAGGTGTACGGTATGGGTCAACAGTGTAATTATAGATATAATAACAAATTAATTACAGATGTAATTACATGCAGGTATTTTTTAAATATAAGTACAATGTAAAAACATGTATGTACACAATAAATGCATTGGACCAAATGATTAATTTAAATGTAAGTAGACAGCAGTTAAGGCCACTTAATATAAAGTGGGACCATATGTATTAATAATCAACTTAGTCAAGATTTAGTCATAGGCCATTCACCGTACAGGGTTACTGATCTTGTAATACGAATTTATACAAAATACAAAATTCCTCCTCCTCCTTCCTCATGAAACACAGGGATCCACTGTCAGTGCTTCTGCATTTTTTAATATTATTTTATTTATTTATTTATTTATTTATTTATTATTATTATTATTATTATTATTATTATTATTTGTGATCTGCTCAATTACCCCTGCTTAGTTATGGGTAATCCTTCATGGTGAAGTTTTATAGTAAAAAATAATACATTTTCATACAAATCGAATCAATATTTTTTTCATGAGATACTGTTTAATAATCAGACAGAGTCTTACAGCCAGTCCAGCAGATGGTGTCAAGTACACATAAAGAACTTTCATCTTCTATCCTGCACAATCCAAGTGTCAGGATTCCAGTGGTTTACTCAAGACTGAACTTAAACATTTTGAAATGAAAAGGAATCAACATAATTTACTCATTACTTTATCATTCACATCTTATTTGCTGATTTCCTTGAGACACAAGAAACCAGATCGCAGAGGAAATTTCTTCTAACTGAACTATAGTGTTCTCTTATGAGACTGTCCTTGTCAACATATGAGCTACACAGTAAAAAATAATCATGATTTTAATGGTAAAAGACTGTAAAAATGCCACCGTAAAAACCGTTAAATGATTAACAGTAAGTTTCCTTACTATATACGGTGAATAACTGTAATAGATCTAACCTTTGTTTTCGAGAAAGTAGCCTTAGAATCGACACTCATAGACTGTGTCTGAAACCACACCCTACACCCTCATTCACTAGTCCCTACATTACTTCACTATATAGTCCACTAGACCGAGTGATTGAGAACAAATGAGTGAATTCAGACACTGATGAACACCTGCTGTTAACAAACACAATCACTGAAGAAAAGAACAAGAATCAAAACTACAACTGACATACAGCCACAGCCTTAAATGAAATCAACTGAAATAAAACAGCAGAGGAGGATTAAACTCCTCAAATAGCATTACCAGCTCCACTTATTAGTAACCAGGTTGACTTCATTTCTGTCATATATCTACAAAAAATCTTTGAGAATTAATAGAGGTTTATATTGTATTGAAAATGTTTTGTTTGACCTCACCATTTTGGTGATCAGTGTTTGCTTTAGTTGAGCTCTTGACCCTTGACTCTTTAATGTTAGTTTTTTTTTTTTCTGGCTGTTGTAACTGTGTTTATGATACACGTTCGTTATGACAAGAAAAAACCAAGACAAATTGTAATTAAACAGCTTTGGTTAACTGCTGATGGTGATATCATAATCTAATGATCTGATTCACTGATATCAAATAGTGTCAAACGATATGGGTGATTCGCAATTAATTTCATATTGTTTATGGTAGTAGTATTACTCTATAAGATAAGTTGACAAACTATGAAGAAATTTAAAAACGTTTATGCATAAAACCTTTAGAGCTACAGCACATGAACCTCAACAATGGTGACTATTATTAATAAAAAACAATTCATGCTGCAAAGCATGCTGGGTGCCAGTACAAAACTCCCAGCATGCATTGTAGCATGAAAAATTATGCAGCTGAATGTTCTTACTATTTTCTTTATTTGCTTTTATTTTGGTGTTGTTTTGGTTGTGACTTTTCTGTAGACTGTTTTGTGATGTTCAGAGTTGAACCGATTTTTTATTTTTAATATTTTTTTAATCATTTTTGATTGTCAACAGTTTTGAGATTCATACCTGATTGTTTATCTCTGTGTGTTTAAGATCTGCCTTAGTTAAATACATTTATATGTGCATATTGTGCTTAGAACTGTTTCACAACATTTGATAGCTTTAATATCAGCGGCGCAATTTAAGTGTGTTAATACACCACATATTTAGTAAGAGGTTAAACATTGGGTAAGATCAGTGAATCAGACTAGATCATAATGATTTTGACATCACAAACATCGGTCTCATCTGATCATAAACTCTTTTGGATTTTCTTGCTTTAAAACTGTGCATAATAAACACAGCTAATTAAATCAACCAAAGAAAAACTAACTTTGAAAAGTCAAGGTTCAAGAGCCCAACTAAAGCAACCACTGATCGCCATTATGGTGACTTTAGATGAAAGTACAACACCTAAAATCTCAATAAGAGCTTTTGTACACATATGACAGAAATAAAGTCAAAGTGGTTAGTAATAAGAATAAGAAGCTGTTGTTGTGATGCTGTTTGTGGAGTTGCTTAATCACCCTCTGCTGAGATCTTGAGAGATTTAATGTATTTTATTTCAGTTGATATCATCTTTGGCTTTGGCTATAAGTTTTGTTTCTCTGCTCTTGTTTCTCTTTCCTTCGGTGATTCTACTTGTTAACAGCAGGTGTTCATCACTAAAGCTCAATCCTCATTTAGTTAGTCACTTAATTCTCTCATTAACTTCATCACTGCTTCAGTGTTACTTCAACACTCTGTAGTGTGGACACATATAAGTGCTCTTTAAAACTGAGGGTTTTGCTGTGGGATTAAAGGGGTTAAATGTGTGAGACGAAAAAAAAAAGTAACACTGTGAAATGTATTTTTAACAGAAATATACCGTTTAATTTATGGAAGCAAACTGTACAAAAAAAACAGCAGATTACTAGCAACCACAGCTGCCGGTATTTCACCGTAAAAAAACAAAACAAACAAACAACAAAAAAAAATCAAACAAAACAAAAAACAAACAAACAAACAAACAAAACAAAAAAAACGTCATAATACTGTAAAACCTAACAGTCAACTTCCTGTTGTTTTTTCTGGGTCACCACTGTGCTGGAGAATAGAGCCTGTGTTTAAGTCAAGGACGGATAGAGAAACACTGATGTTATGTTGCATGTTGCTTTATTTAAAGGCAGTAACTGTGTAGTTTTGGATGCAGTGAGAATCTCTTTGTTATTTTCAGTCACACATGTATATGTGCTGCTGTTATCTGCAAGAGGTTTGAGTTGAATTGACTCTTTTAATGACTTTGTGTAAATCAGTAGGTTTTTCTTCATGGACTTAAGCAAAATAGTTCTCAATACTCTTATGCTCGTATTACTTAATCATTATAAATATTAGTTTATAAACAAATGGCAGTTGGACAATTTAAGTGCAGCCGTTTTCTGCAAATAAAATGAGTTAACTGAAAGGTTTGTATATTAACATTGTATCAGTTAAGGAAATACGGTATTTCACTGTAAATTTAAACAGTTCTGTAAATCCTAAAATGCTGCTACCGTATTTTTCACGGTAAAGTTCTGGCAACCACAGCTGCCGGTATTTTACTGTAAATTTAACAGATTTATTTATTTATTTATTTATTTTTACAGTGATTCAAGCCTAATAGTAGCTGATCATGGTAAATCCATAAAGCAAATTGCTTCTAATTCTGATGTCCTGCATATGGTTACCTGTGGGAAATATTATCCGGCTTTTCCATGTTCTCACAGACACAGATTAGCCAATATATATTAATCCCTCCATTTGTCTTGTCAACGAATAAAAAACAATCATTTGAAAGAGAGTACATAAAAGCTTAAACATGAGAGAGCTGGAAGAGCTGCATTAAAAACAGCCAAAAGACAGGTGCTCTGCACTGCTCTGCATTACAAATAAAGCTTTTGTTATTTCTATCATTATATGTTAATTTGTATATAGCCAGTCAGAAATTCTATTTAAACATTAAAGGTAATTCATACACGGTCAATGAACAATAAAATTCATTTACATGAATAATTGGTTGTTTCATGCTTGATTTCATGTTTCATTTTCTTTTTTTTCAGCTCTTGACTGTTAATGGTAGGCAATCTAATATCTTTATCTGCTGCTTGCATCTGTATTTGGAAAAAATACATACATACGTAAATAAATAAACAGGCTATCTGAATAACTAACTAAATAAATGTAAAGATGATAGATAGATAGATAGATAGATAGATAGATAGATAGATAGATAGATAGATAGATAGATAGATATACATTGGCGGGGTTTAAACAGGAAGTTTGTCAAATTATATAAAAACCCATTTTCAAGGTAGGGTAGTCCATTTTTTTTTTAATTTCGTGTTTTCATTTAAATGTGTGTTTTCTTATTTTAACCCCAAATAATATATCTGTGTTACACAAATTAGTTTTATTATTATAAGTTATTATAAACCTACTTTAATTGACGTGAATTACAGATGTGTGCTCTTGAAAGCCGTTCAGGTGAGGACAGCTGGTGTAGTGAGGCACTATTTCCTTAGCTCTTGTATTTATTTTCAATTCAGGATTTATAAGCTGCCGTCTGCTGTTGGGTGTGCTCACGCTGATTATTTACGCAGAGAAAATATAGCAGTGAAAAATTCATGTGTGCATGTACTGAGCTCTGTCCGTCTGACCCCGTGGTCACTGGCAGAATGAGAAAGCGGGGTCGTGGTGCTGTGAGATGAGGTCAACATTTGAGGCAATGTGGAGAGAGTTCTGATCTCAACTCGTAACATCACCTCTCCACCTCTATTAGCTCTCTTAACAGAACAGATATGAGGCAGGAGACCAGGAGATGCTCTAAAGCAGTGGTTTTCAATCCTATTCCTCGGGACCCACTGCTCTGCACGTTTTGCATGTCTCCCTTATCTGACACACTCATTTGAGTTCATGGAGCTCTTTCCTAATGAGCTGATGATCTGAATCAGGTGTGTAAATTAGGGAGACATGCAAAATGTGCAGAGCTGTGGGTCCCCAGGAACAAGTTTGAAAACCACTGCTCTAAAGCATCCATTGTGTGCCTGGATTGAAAAGAAGAAGAAAAAAAAGGTTTGTCCAGCAGATGGCAGTACAACGTACATTTTGTATATAACTATACATTGTAAACTGCATATCAAATATGTGACTGTTCATAAGTTTGGTAGTTCACTGGAGGCCAATGACATTAATATGCATTTCACTAACACGAATTGCACTATACTGTAATTTTTATTTTGTTTATGTATGTATTTACTTATTTATTTTATATTTTTATTTATTTACTTAATTACTTATTCTTAAAAAAAACAGTATTATTATTAAAAATAAAATAACTGTTTGCTATTTTAAAAATATATGAAAAAAATTGAATTTTCAGAAGCCATTACTTCAGTCTTCAGTGTCACATAATCCTTTGAAATCATTCTAATATGCTGATTTTGTGCTCAATAATAATAATAATAATAATAATAATAATAATAATAATAATAATAATAATAATAATAATAATAATTATTATTATTATTATTATTATTATTATTATTATTTAATTACTTAAAGGTGTTTTCATTATTAATACTGGTTCTTATTAATGTTGGAATTTTGTCCTTAAAATTTTTATGGAAATTGATTGATTGATTGATTGATTGATTGATTGATTGATTGATTGGTTGTTTGACTGGTTGATTGATTGATTTTTCATTCATTCATTCATTCATTGATAATAATAATAATAATAATAATAATAATAATTATTATTATTATTATTATTATTATTATTATTATAATTGGTGTTTTAACTGTATTTTTGGTTAAATAAATGGTGTACATGGTGTACATTTGCTCCTAACTTTCTCACAGTGTTTTCTTATGTGACTCGTTGTGTTTTAGAGAATGGAGGATTCTTCTCCAGTCCCCAGAAATCTGTGGTTAGCAATAACTATAAAGTTCATGTGGAAAGATGGTGTCCAAACAGCTGGTGAAAAGGATCCCTTTGCATCTGGCAGGGAGTCCATACTGCCCTGCCAACAGATTAAGTGGTCACTAAAGCCATAAAATGAAATTTTTGAGTTTCGTATGAACGCATAATTTCCATATCCGTAAGCTCTCTGTGAACCACTTGTCTAAATATTCATAAATCATCACTGAATTCCTGCTTTTATTTGAGAAGTATGAACTTAAAGAAAAATATTAGGTAGATGTGAATGATCTTCACACAAAAGAAACAAGATGATATATTGCATAATCGGTATTACAGAATCAGATATGCTTGTCTGACGTTGATGATGAAAAATAAAAAGATTATTCTAAGTTCTAAATAAAGCAAAGATTGCACCATGAAACACATTTTTATAGAAGATTTGTTTTGCTATAAGTTTTGTTTCTCTGCTCTTGTTTCTCTGTAAATAACATTTTTTTATTTTTATTTATTTTTTTAAATAAAGTTTGGCATACTGAATACAAAAAATCACATTACTTTTTTTGTGTAACATTAACAGTGCCCATGAAAACTAAAATATATGTTAAACCACTTATACAAACTAATCTGTTATTACTCAAGCATAAAAATGACATGGTACATCCATAATACTGAGCTAACTACAGTTCAACATGAACAGTTACCAAAAGTGAGTCATACAAAACTTCAGAAGTGTACGTTGGATGATTTTTGCCTTTTATGACTAGTCCCACAATGTTCTGAAATGTTCCAGAAAGCACCAGCATGGTTAGCACCACAGATTTTCAGAAGAACCATAAAAAATTTAAGTAAAATAAATTTTTGCTACATCGTGTTATTGGAGAAAAACAAAAACAAAAACAACAAGAACAACAAGAACAACAACAACAACAACAAAAAACTACTTTAGTATTTTACTTTGCCATGTAAAATTTATGAAATTGGTTGTGAAATTTATTAGCAATTTCTGAATTAAAATTTACATCCTTTTTTCAGTGAACAGGTATAGATATTTGGTATTTTAGATAAAAAGACAAGCACTCCTCATATCAGTTACCGTTCTGGTTGGCGTGAAATAACATTTCATTGCACACACAGGGAATCACTGCATTTCCATTAAGTTCTTTTGTGTACAGTATTGTCTTTGGAAGTGAAACACCTCTGTGAATGAGGGAGGGCTCCATTCCCCATGTCTCACATAATGAGGAGACCTTCGCAGATTATATCCTCATCCTCAGCTGGGATTGCCATTTCCTCTTGCCTTTGACCTGCACGTCGCATGGCTGAGTCATTCAGGAATCAAGGTGAAGAAGAACAAACACAAAGACCGGGAAAAAATGGGAAATCTGTGTTGCAAGTGCTGTTCAGCTGTGTTGAGCTCAAGTGGACTTTGCCAATGACAGAGGTTTGGAAAACTCATCACCTGCAGCTGGCCCGGGGCCCCAGTTAAACATGGGTGGTCACCAACAAAGCGTCTCCAAATAAATGGTTTTGCATGATGCGACCAGTATCTGTTGTGAAATGTTGAATGGGGCCCATGCAGTGGTCTAACTGCCACTTCCCTGTTGAAAGATAAAATTATGTATGATGCAACAGAGTGCTATTTGAATACCGCCAGGGAAAATAAAGATGAACAGGCCCGTTTGTGTGCGAATTTGGTAGGTTGGCTGGACTGGGACGAAATGCGAAGGATATATTTTGCATAAAATAATAAACCCTTCAAAGCCATGGGGGGACTGATGTCTTCTGCGGAGTGTTTGTTCTTTCTCTCTGTCATTTGCTGACTCAGAGGCTACTATTTAGAACTAACAAACACAGAGAAATATAAATTCAACTGTGTCAGACTGGATGTTAAAAAAAAAAAAGAAAAAAAAAAAAAAGACCAGAACAACCTGTGTATTTACTATGTCCAACCAAAGAAAGATCTATACACAGCTATTTAAAAAGAATATTTATTTATTTATTTATTTGTTTGTTTGTTTATTTAATTTTCTAAACTTTTTTTCTTCAGATATTTGTCTTTATTCATAAAAAAAACAAGGGAACAAGTTACTATGGTATTCACATAGTACATAATTCAGTGCCCCACACTCTAAAAAAATCTGTAAAAATAGGGAGCAATGTATTGTATAATTTGAAGGATTTTTTCCGTATTGTTTTTTCCGTTTTACCAGTATTTTGAATTTTACACTGCATTGCATTGTGTTGTAGGGTTAACAGAAATGTCTGTAAAATTAATGGATAATGTTCTGCGTAATAAGCTGCCAGTACTTTTTCTGTTATTTTACAGAATTTTTCACAGTGTAGATGTACAGTATTATGCATTATCCTAGAAAGAGGAAAAGAATAGCATTTTTCTTTCTTTCTCTTAATTTTTCAATACAGCCAAACAAGAACAGTGCATATAAATTATTACTTGATATTACTGGCATTATTATTATTATTATTATTATTATTATTATTATGTATTTATTAATATTTTTAAGAAAAAAATATTCAGTAATATTTAAAAACACCATAATTGATGGAAAATGCATGCCTTTGTAATGAAAAACAACAAATTAAGCTAATTATAATAAATAATCATACTTTCCATAAAATAATTATTCAAAAGTTATTTAAAAAATTGATTTATTCTTCACTTTGTGAAGAGGTAATGTATTGTATTAAGATGCATTACTAAAAAAAGTCCACTAGAGGTCTAAAATATCAACAGAAACTTGCACTTGACCATTGAAATTGGTATTTAAATTTCCTTTCAAACTGTTGACTGGCTCATTGGTAAAACAATTACTTCTTAGACCTGGCTATTCCCATCAAAGCTGAAGTACATCTGACATAATGCATGTAACTGAATTCTGATAAATTCCTTTAAAATTAACTATAATGCACAAAAGCTGTATTTTGCATTCAGTTGATATAATTCTAAATCCACAAAGAATGCTGACAAAATGATACTGAATCATGAAATTAAACTAAAGATAAAAAATAAATAAAAAGCGTAGAGTATGAAAAGAGCACAGCACATGTGAGTCCTTTGCAGACAAGACTGTGCTCTAATTTAGCTGGTTTCGATCAGCATGGATCAGTCCCACAGGAGTTCCGCAGCCTTTAACTTCTGTCTTTCTGAAATAACAGGCAGCCACATGTCGTTCAGAAACCTTAGTAATGCATTCTCCTGAATCACAGCTGTATGTTGACAGTCTATGAGAAACAGTTGAGATTCTGCCTTTAAAGGCAATTTGAATTTATTATAGTGCCACTGTTGAATTTACTGTGTAGTATTTGTATTAATTTCACATCGCAGTTGTTGTCAGGTGTAATAATTTAGTGGCTATGAGAACTATAGATATTAGTATTATAAATATTAAGATCCTCAACATCCTCTTAGCATTTTCAGTGAACTTATTGCACATGTTTTAACAAGACATAAATGTTTGTGATAGTGAAAGAAAATTCTTAATCTTTTTAAACTGCATTGAAACTTTTACATTCTTTATATCTTTTTAAATATTAGTTTAATGTTCCTTATGACATGTTTTATAGCTTCCATTTATTTCATTAGTTTCATTACTATTGTTCTCTCAGTTTTTGGTGTGTATGTATAGTATAATTTAGTATATATTAGTGAAAAACACAGTTGAAAAACACACACTGTGACACATTTACACACACACACACACACACACACACACACACACACACACACATGCACACATGTACTGTATAGAGACAAATATACATAGTATCTTATTTTTGGAGCCATAGCAAAGTCTTTAGGCCAATATAAGGCTTTCCTCCAACATTATACTGCTTGGCCCCCAATCAAACCGGCTTTATAATATTTAAAGATTCTCCAGAGCCCACAAACTCAAAAGAGCAATGGAGGGAAAATCAGGAGTATCCGCCAACCACACACACTCTCTCACTGAGCACATCCTGCTAAACTGCAGTAAATCTTTAGGAGAGCAGAAGTCCATGTGGAAGATACAATCATCTAAGACTAATAAAAGACACATCTCTGTAAATTCAGCAATCACATATCATCATGTCAGAGCTGTCATTGCTATTAGATGGTCTTCGCTTTCATCATATATATATATATATATATATATATATATATATATATATATATATATATATATATATATACTCCAGCCTTTATTGTCACATGGTCCTTCAGAAATAATTCTAATATGCTGATTTATTATCAATGATGTTGGAAACAGTTGCACTTCTTCTTTTTTTTTCTTGTACTTTTCTTTCTTTTGTTTTTTTTAATCAATTTTAAGTTAAAAAGAACAGTGTTTGTTTGTTAGTGTTTGTCTTTTTTTTTTAATTTAATATTTTTGTTCAACAAAGGATATGTTAAATTTAAAGATTAAAAAAAGTGATAGTAAAGGCTTATATTGTTACAAAAGGTTTCTCATTTAAATAAATCCTGTCCTTTTTAACTTGTTATTCTAAAGGATTTCTAAAGGATCATGTGACCCTGAAGACTGGAGTAATGGCTGATCTTTGCATCACAGAAATAAATTATAATTTAAATTATATTAAAATAGAAAATTGTCATTTTAAATTGTAATATTATTTCACAATATTACTGTTTTTTTTCTGTATTTTTGATCAAATAAATGCAGCTTTGATGAGCATAAGAGACTTCTTTAAAAACATTAAAAATCTTACTGATCTCAAACTTCTATATGCAAAGAGCAAAGCACATCATCCCAGATGCTGGAAGCAAATGAGAGTGCAGTACCATGTTATATTTTTGGACCAGTTAAAGAGTTCAGAATAAAATAAATAAATAAATAAATAAATAAATAAATAAATACATACATACATACATACATACATACATAAACACATACATAAATGAACATCCACAAAGAAAAATAAATCCATGAGTTGTTTGTGAAGATTAAATAAATGTTGAAATGATTCTCTTTATTCATGGTGGGTGGTGGGTGGTGATCTCACCTAAAACACACTGTATGGAAGTAATTAATCATTTGTTACATGAAGCCAAATGCCACATTTGCTAAGACACTAATCAGAGGCTATTCTTCAACAATGTCACTGGTTTCTCCACCCTTACACTCTTAAAAATAAAGGTTGCGAAAAGAGGTTTTCTCAGTGATGCCATTAAAAAGAATCATTCAGTGAAACCATTGTTTTATTGTAAAGAACATTTTAAAAATCTAAAGAACCTGTTTTCACTTTAAAGAACCTTTTGTGAAATTAAAAGCCTCAGCGGATGTTAAAGGTTCTTCATAAAACCATAGATGCCCATAAAAATTACTTTGTATCAGTGCTTAGAGCTGACAAGAATGTACAATGCGCTTTAAAATATAAAGTGGTGCCAGTGTGTGACCTTGTGCTGGAAGATACATCATTACTGTGGCCAGAATTCCATCCTGAAGCCCATGTGAGAAAGGTCATTTCCGACGGTTCACTTTGACCTGCAGGTTCATAATGAGGCCTGTTCAAACAAGTTCTGTTTACTGTAAATATCCAAAAATATCCTCATTGCCTGCTGTGCTCCTTTTAATGACAGCTGGAAATGACTGTTTGGGTATGTAGTAATGTGGGGAGCCCGAGTTATTAATATGTTGGTACACTTTCCATCAAACACACTGGCGTCTGGTGTCACGTAAGGGCACAGGAGAGTAGTGGCTGCATGGCAGATGGTGGGGGAAACACTGGGACCAGTGACCTCAGCACTCTGTGGTGTTATTGGCCCAGAGGATCTGATGGCTTGTGCGGTTTGGCTGGGCTCTGCAGAGCTGGGCCCTGCCATGACAGTGTTATCTATTACCTGGTTTCTTCAGAACGAGAGGTGATGAAAGCAGTATAGCCTCACGCTGGGTCAACCGATGGTGAAGAGACTGCTGTGAATGTAGCACATGGTGGAGATTCTGATGTTTATTCGGAGAGAGAGCAAGAGTGTGTTCACAACAACATTTACATCATTAGTCTTGTGGGTGGTCTCTACTGGCCGAGCGTCAACAGATACATGCCCCGTTATGGAAAGGTTCAGCGGAGCCTGGATTCAGGCCCCTGAGAAAGTACTGACAACCAGCAAGAGCATGTGTTGCTGACAATTTTGAGTTTGATCGACAAATTTATATTGGATGTTGGCCTTTGTAGATCTGCTTGTATGCAGATTTTCCTTGTCCAGCGTACTCTAGAGTGGACATGAATAAATAATAAAACACAATAGACTATAAATGACCTTATAATACAGCCTTGTAGTAAATCGTTTGCTTGTGTGATCTTGTCCATGTTGAGCGCACTCGGTTGGGTTGGCCAAAATGTACCTCTGGGAACTTTTTCGCAAGACACGAAATATGTACCAATAAGTACATATAACTGCAGTTTCCAACAGAAATGAACACTAGAGGCTGTAAAACAGTGAGCACTTGTAATCATTTTCATACACAGTTATGATTACAGCTCCATATGTTTCGCTTTCCGCATGTAACAAGCTTGCTCGGTAGTGTCACCCAGTGGACATTTCACATCGAATATGTCACGAAACGTACATGGTGGTACTTATTTCGCATCTTCCGAAAAATTTCCCAGAGGTACGTTTTTGTCATGAGACCAGGTTGGCACACTCTTAGAAAAAGGTACAAAACTTGCCACTGGATTGGTGCCTTTTCAAAAGGCGCTAATATGCAGTTTTGGGAAAGCTACTTTGGAAATGTAATAGATTACAGATTGCAAGTTACCCTATTTAAAATGTAATAGTGTAACTATTTCAATTACTTTATTAAAGTAATGTAACTGATTACATTTGATTACTTTGCGATTACTTTTCTAAATTTCTAACAAATGTTTTTAACTTGTAATTATTTTTTTAAACATGTAAACCAGGCAGGGTTAACCTGACAGTAGTACTCAACACTGATTAATGTCAGACTTTCCAAATCCTTCATCACTTGAATTAAGATTATAATAATTCAATTTTAAACACAGTCGCCACAAAATCAGACTTAAGCACTTCTTTTTACTTTGAGATTATTATGAGGTTAAATACAAATTTAAAATAACAACAAGAAATAGTTTAATAGCCATGATACAGTTTTTGAAATCAAGTCTTTGCATAGCTATGACAGGAAACACTGGCATCTAACAGTGCCTTGGAAAAAAACAGTTAATCTTAAAAATTAAAGCATATACAAAAACCCAAATAGGAAATAAAGCCGTTATCAAATAAACATGTGTCATATTCTGTGTCCTAAATTCCTTAAACACTGGTGTCTCATATTTTAGAGCAGTCTCTTCAATTTGCGAAAGAAATCAATTCAAGCTGTATGCGAGCGTGTATAAAAATATTCAGATGTAACCACCTTTGTAATTGTTAACATTTTCATAAGTAAGATTTTTTCTCAGATTTTTGATTACAGTTACATTTATTTTGTAACCAAATTTTGTTACTCCATTACATGTAACTAGTTACTCCCAATCACTGCTAATATGTACCATTTTGAAACGAATATGTGCCTTAAAGGCAACGTTTCTTGACCTTGTTCCTTGAGGCACACCAACAGTACACATTTGGGGTGTCTTCCTCATCTGACCCATCCATTCCTAGTTTTGGAGTCTCCAGTAATGAGATGGTGTGTTTGATTAGGAAGAGTTCAAAAATGTAGATTGTTGGTGTGCCTCCAGGAAAAGGTTTGGGAGATACTACTTTAATATACTAATATGTACCCATTAGGCGTAAATAAGGTACCAAGGTTTACCTTTTGAAGGAGTATAGCACCAGTGACAGCTTTTATGCCACTTTTCTGAGAGTGTAATGGACCTTCACTGTTGCTTGTCTGATAATAATTCCTCTGAAGGGAGTTTTAGTGTCACACTGTCTATGTTATGTGACTTGCGTATTACAAAAGCACTTTACATCCCTCACCTCCTCTGAAGACATTTAAACACAGAGCAAGCAAAAGTGGAAGTGAAAGAAACGGATGAAGACGTCAATCGGAGCATATGGATGCCATTTGTAAGAAGCGGTGAGAACGTATAGGTCAGTCTGCCCTTTGGTATCTCTCTATCCATCTGTTTTCACATTACTTGCAAATTATAGCGTCCTCCAGACCCAAATGAACATAAATCAGCACCACGAACGTGCAGAAGTTTTCCCCGCTGTCATAAAACAATGATTTAGGGTCGGTCTTGTGAAAATATGCCGCTGCGAATTCGCCCCTGCGCCCCAGCAGTAGGAACACAAAGCACCATCTCATCGGAGTAATTTATGGCCTCCCTGGGAGATGTGGATGATTAGGGGCTAGGCCACCAACAGGCAGACAAACAGTAGGAACTCCAATAAGACCCACTGGAAAACTTGGGACGAATTTATCAAACAATTCAACAAAATCAATTTCTGTTTGGAAAGAGGTGAGCGAGCGGAGATATATGGTGTTTTTAGTATACTGGTACATCTCCGGAACGTTTGCTCACTGGGCATTTGTGTGTTTTGGAGTTTCTAAATTAAATAGTCATAGCTGAGGACATGTGATGTATTGGACAGCCTGGTGGCCAAATAAAATATACAATTGGACAATCCAGGATTTTCAGAAATAAAATAGAAGGTTCCATTTAGGAAAATGATGTCACCGCAAAATTGTTCGATTTTGGGAGGGAGCACTTTTCATGGACTAAAGATAATGCAGTTCTGTTCATGGTAGAACGTACAACGAAACGTTCTGCCATGTGGATGTTGCCTCTGGGGGGCCAGCTGCATTTACAAGCCTCCTTGTTGGGCTGGAGGTGGCAGGCTAAACTTCATAGTGGCTTCCTGGACCCTGGTTATTGTGATTAGCCTCATGCTCCTGCCGAAAGGAGGAAATGAAAGGACGAAAACATGCTTGTAATAACAACCAGCTACATTTATAGAGGTGAGAACCCCGTCAGTGCTAACACGTATCTTCACCCACAAAACCAGTGTGTGTGTCCTCCAAAAATAAACAAAGGCTTCTAACAAATTATTGAATTTAAGATCAGTCCTGAATGACATTATGAAATATCATTTTGCAAAGCAGTGAATCATTAACCATTATAACAATAATAAAATCTATATAAATCTGGTAAGTTGTTGCATAGGTGGAGAAAGCAGGAAGAATGAGAAGCTCACCGCTGCACCACATCTGGAGCAACCCTGGCCATCACAGTAAAGTGCGGGTGGAAGATGACTGACCTCAAACAAATGGTGATTTCATTGCCAGTGGATACACATGCTAAACATCTTATTCTAGTCTTGTCATGTCGGCATCCACCTGAACTGCCGCTGCGGTGCATGGCTTAGCTGAGCAGGTACTGTTTTTAGATCTGTTTTAACAACTGCTGCCACAAGTCCCTGGACAGTCATAGGTTCTGTGTGTGAGGGCCCCACAAGATGTCTACTGCTTTCTCTCCACCACAGGTGTCTCTCTATCTCGGCATACATCTGGACAATGTTATCTGATGCTGCCTCCTTCGCTGCTTTCTTTAAAACAGTTCAAGAGGTCTCCTCTCCTCTCTTGAGGTATTTCACAGAAAAAAATGAATTATATGAATGCCATAAAAAAATTCCCAGCATGACATAATGGACGGTTATTAGAAATCTGCTCTGTTCTTCCATCATAACATCTTGACAGAGTTCTGCTGTAAAATTGTCCTGACTTGATAAGTAGAAAGCTTGATCTGTCACACTTAAAATTATATAGCCAGAATTGAGTGGCTCAGCGGATCAGGTCATCACTGAAGCCACCCAAGCAGAGAGGCTCATGGGAACTTTTCTTTCTCATCTGTTTGGTCAGTGCGGGTTCTGCATGACTGCTGGTTGATCTGGAGAAGCAGGCCCTCATATCTCAGGAGATTGCTCGTGAAATGTCTAGGGCTCTTAAATATCTACAGTCAATGTATTTGCAGGAAATCATGTCTGCTTTATAACTGTTTACTTGATAGTTTAGTAAGAAAACCTCCTCTTCTTGGGAATTTTCATTTGTTGTGTAACCAAAGCAGTCTGTGGTATCAGTTGTTCAATCTAAAGGAAATTTGTTTGCATGTTTTAAGCAAAGCTGAGAGACAAGTGGGCCCTGCATTTCATATGTTCACAAGTTCATGAGTTCAGCCCAGGTGTGTTATGGAAAATATGAGCCCACAAAACTGGATTAGTGAGAAAGAAAAGGACCCTCCCCAAATTCATACAAGAAAGTTGAAAGAATTCACTAGAATGTAGATGAGATATATTTGTTTTCACATGAATTACTAGAATGGCTGAATACATTAATTGAAGGGGGTGTCTACATAGTTTTGGAATGGATTTTGTATCACGGTACTCTAAGGAACATAAAAAAATAACGATGTTGCCATGGTAAAAGAAAAAAGTTTTTTTTTTTTTTTTTAATTACTTATTGCTTTTAATTAATGATGATGATTTCTGAATGTAACAGACAATATTAGTTGTATACAGTCATGCATATATTGGTATGGAGGGTGTATTTGTAGGCTATATTTAGATGTATGTACTATGTATGTACAGAAAATGTTGATATCATGGCAAGATAAAGAATGTGTAGGCAGGGTTTAATGTGTGTGTACAATTTAAGGACAATAAATGTAAGCAATAAACATAAGATGTTCTCTTGGGTCCAGTAAATAGAGACCAGGACTTTGGCTTCTGGTGCTACAAGCAGAAGAACACCAGGAAGTGACAGAGGGGTGAACCGAGCATTGTATCCAGTAGATGGCGCTATTGTTGTTAGATTCTTGGGGACAAATTTGTCCACAGAAGTAACAAAACCTCTACATGGGACATCTGGGTGATGTACTCATTTGTAAAAACAATATTATGAGGACTTTTTTTTTATAACTCTGTGAGGGTTGTGTTTAGGGGTTGAGTTAGGGGATAGAATATACAGTTTGTATATTCTTGTTTGTGTGTGTGAGTGTGTGTGTGTGTGTGTGTGCGCCCACACCTATTTAATGCAGAAAATGTGTTGGTATGGTTACGTTATATTATATTTTAATAGAGGTCTATGGAATGTCCAAATTTACATAGATAAGGTCATTTAGAGAAATAGTTACAGAGCAGTTACAATGTTCAGTTGGTATGTTCTTTCCTTTCATGTTGTTCCTGTAATCATTAACATAAGCCATAGCTCCGGGCATAACGCTGGGACTGGAAACAATTAATTCATTTCAATGCATCATTGGCAGCTAAATGAATAGAACAACAGTCTCATTTATTTATTTGTTTGTTTGTTTGTTTATTTGTTTAAATTTTATTATCTAATTTGTTGGTCATAGCATAGAATTTTGCCTTTGACACTATTATACTTGCACAATATACACAAAAACAGATATGATAAATATTAAGCTAAGAGCATTGTTCTATCACAGTTGGTCACCCAAATAACAACATTTATTTACAAATAGTTTGGTCTAAAATAATCACCACCACTGAAACAAAGGTTTATATATTCATTTTGGCCATGGGAATTTTAAGTCTATGCCCTAATGGAAGGACCTTAAATCTAGGAGGAAGGGGCTTAGTATAATCCTTCCATATCTCTATTACTCTTTTTTTTTTTTTATCATGAAATGAGAAGGAGTGTTGACTGTTTGTGTCTAGTGATCTTTCTTGACTGCTTAATAACTTGAGAAAGTTTGCTCTTCTGTTTAATTAGGAGATTTCCACATTGAAATGTTGAATTTAAGAATGCTGTCAATTATTGATCTGTACTCATATTAATATATGGGAATTAGTGTTAAAATGTCTCAATTTAAATAAATAAATAAATAAATAAACAAACAAACAAATAAATAAATAAATAAATAAATTCTTATGAACATTATTTTGGAAATTTAGTTCGTTTGCAATTCATTGATATATGCAGAAAACAGCAGAGGGGACAGTACGCATCCCTGCGGAACACCATGATTTAAATGAATAAGGAAGTTAAAAAGAATGTTTTTAATACAGACTCATTGAGGCTGTTCTCTCAAAATTTCCATATTCCAAAAAAATCATCCAGCTACTACCAACTAAATCACATAAAAACACTTTATGAGGAGCTGAAGCTGGACAGTTTTAAATGTGAATGAGTCTATAAACAGAATTCTAGTATCAGTCTTGTCCAAATGTTGTTGAATTGTATTTAAAAGAGAGGCATCCACAGTGCTCCGATTGACTTGGTAAACAAATTACAAGGGATCTATTTGCCTATTTGAGATGACAGTTCTTTTTCTTTCTTTCTTTCTTTCTTTCTTTCTTTCTTTCTTTCTTTCTGTACCATTTAGACAATATGAACAATACAATACTTACTAAAAAATTGTTATTTTGTGTACATGAAAGAGCACAACATGAAATAAATTCAGAACCACGATAGAAGAATAACAGTAAAAAAGGTTTTTTATACACATAATCAGCTTAATGTTATTGAGATGAAGAATTTACTGTAAAGAAGCAGGTTTGAATTTTTCAAGGATAAAATAGTTTATATATTCGAATGAACTTCACAAGGGAGTGAAAGCATATAAATATATATAAATGCTAAAAAATTTGAATATGCTTCTCAGGTTTCTCGATAATGACGTATGTTAATATACTTTTGTTTTCATTCTTGTGATCATTGTGTGTACAAGACCCAGCAATACAGCATATTTGAAGGAGCATAACATGGTCTTTCAGCAAGTGGCGTCACACTTAGTGAGATTCAGCAGGGTGGATAATTCAGGCCCTGTGCCACCCACAGATGGGGAACCAGACACGCGCACACACACACACACACACACACACACACACACACACACACACACACACACACACACACACACACACACACACACAGCATATATATGCATTCATTCATTCCACTGAATGTATACTGTACACAGTCTGAGATCACTAGGAAAAATGTTTCTATTTTGCAGTTTTATAACTTAATACATAATTTAATACATGTATTCAAAAATATATTATAATTTTTAGACCAATTTCTCAATATATAGGTCCCTTTTTCAAAACTCTTCACAAAGTGAGCACAACAGCAGTCTATGTGTGCTAATCTGTCGATTATTTATCATTGCTTTGGCACAAAATGCATTCAGGGACTACATCTTTTAAATGGCATGAATTCTTGTCTCCCTCAGACAGACACACACACACACACACACACACACACACACACACACACACACAAAAGCCAAAACTCTATGTCTACAGGACAATTTGCGTGTTTACATACTCTTTCCAAAACGATTAAACTTAAGTTTGAAACCTAACATAATACAAAACAGAATAAAACAGCAATTTGCTACATTGTTACAGTAACACCATATTGAAAAAAAAAAATAATAATTTTTTTTTAAATACTATCAGACAATTAGATGTAGCAACTGCATTTAAGATGTCAACTACACAGGTGTTAGTTTTTCAATTTCATTACCATATATACAAAAGGTGACAAATAATTTTTTAATGTAATGTAAACATGGACCATGTTGCATATACTGCAGTGAATTTTAGACAGTAGAGAGCTCCCATTCTTGTTTTGTAATGAAATTTTACAAAAAAAAAACAAAAAAAAAAAACAATGCATAATGCTACCTGGTGTTAGTGTTTTTGTTTTATGAGTGACAAAGTTTGTCTGTTGAGTGACAATCTTTACTAGTGTTGTAGGAGAATTATTTGAGACACATATGAAGGGTTTTGGTAGTTTCAGTGCGTTTGGATGAAATCTAAAAATTCCCCATCATCCATTAGAAATTCTGTAATCAGAAGCCCATAGCGTAGAGTGTCCAGACACTCTACGCTATGTATTTTTCTAAAGTCAGGTATGCATCTTTTACTTTTAGATGTAGCCTATCTTTGAGAATTTTATGTTTTGTATAGATTTGATTTGATATCTTTGAACTGGCTATGTAATTGGCATAATACAAATTTACCTGACTGATAATAAATTGTTACATTTGAATTTATTCTGACTTACTCTGAGATTATTGACTCTAGTTAATTCAATCTATAACACGCAAATCTACACTCAGGTTAGTAACGGACTAAAATTATGTTTTAGAGCTCTGACTAACACATTGGCATTAGTTATGTATATTTAGACTGTAGAGGCTATATTGTGTTTTCCGTTTAGTCCAACAGAGTGTTGTTGACCAACCTAAATTCGGGTCAGCCTCAACCTCTGATTATTGTAAAATTATTCTAACTAAGTGTACGTGAGAAATCACGGCATGATTATATAAAGTTCAAACTAGGCTCACTGGAAATACGTGTCTCTACATACATTTCTGCAAAACACAGACTCACTGCAGTTTCCAGTTGAAATCAACACTATAGGCAGGGGCGGTGCCAGAGAATTTTGAACGCAGGTGCTGAGGGGGTGCTGGATCAATGACGGGGGAGCTGGGCAATTAATAGTAAATATGACCAAAACAGGTTGTTGTTATTATTATTATTTTATATGAATAATAAAATCGCTATATAGGCGCATTTCAAATGTTTATGAAGAGTGTGAGAGTATTATCGCGCTTACTGACATGGGGGTGCCCGCGCAATCTTTATTTATTTAATTATTATTATTATTATTTTTTTTTTCTTTGTTGCTGAAAGAACTTAAAAAAAGCCTACTACTCCCGTCATTTTTGGATGTGCTTTTAGTCGTCTCATGCAGTCTCCGTGAATGGAGCGCGTCACAACAATGAACCAGCTCACAGACATAAGAAATAAAACTGCAGAAATCTTGAAATCCAATTAAAAAAAAAAAAATAAATAAATAAATAAATAAATAAATAAAAAACTTCTCTGATTATGTAGTCCGTATAGGTGCATTTCTCTATTATAGGTACATCCATTACTTTGGAGATGGCATTCGGCAACTTCATCTTTGCAGCCGACACTGACTGAGAAAGCGCTAGTTTATTAATACATAATTAAAATGTGTTCTTTTCCCTTGATGCATTCATAATCATTACTTTAGCCGGTGCTTTGCAGCAAGCTTTATACGTGAGCTTGAGCGCGGAATATGCTATAATACGCCTAAACGCCTATATTAAAGGATGGTTTAGTAGGTTATTATACTAATCAATTTAATATAAACGTGCGACTAGTTGACTAGAAAAATCTTTAGTCGGGGGCAGGCCTACTTGGCACAAGGAACCTATCAATTTTTAAAATAAAATGCTGACATTACGTCACGTTGTATTGCATTGCAGTAGTTATGCATGTGTAATGAGTCAAATGTTTTTATTTTATTTTATTTCATTTCATTTTTTTTTTTTTTTTTTTTTTTTTTATGGGGGTGCTATGGGGGTGCTTTGGTTTTTCTTGGGGGTGCTGGATCACCTGCTAGCCCCTCCCTAGCGCCGCCCATGAGTCTAGAGGCAGTAAAATTCCGACAGCTTTTATTCCTTTTCACACAAAGTATGATTTGCAGGTACAGAGTTTTGATTACAGTTTTTTACAATCATTTTTGCACTAATAACAGAACCTTCGTGTCATTTTTCAAAACTCTAGACACAAAACTCAAAACAGTCATTATTTGTAACACAGGCTGTCCAATGTTCAAAACTTTGCATATTGCGTTCATATCTTTAAAGAAGACTTGCATTTGTAGAAGCATTGGTTCAAAACTCTAATTTAATATTAAATATCATAGGAACATTACTTTAGATCACCCACACACAAGATACCCATAGTTTCACTGTGTAGCTGTTAGTACAATCATTAAATATAGTTGTTCAAAACACGATGCAGCTTTCATTATGGTTCTACACATTCATACATTCATACATCATTGTAATAGACTAGAGAGAATCAATTTTTAAAATTAAAAAAAAAAATAGATAAGAAAAAAAAAGATAAGAAAAAAACTACATTAGGCCTACAGTAAAATGTCAGCTGGAGAGTTCCTCACTGCACATCTATGTTTTTATCAACCCTGTCTTGTGGATTTGGCCACAGGTTCTCATCCACATCATAATGGATGTTTTCATTAGTTAAACATCTTGGGAAAAAAAATCTTCTGGTATGGCAAATACAGGCCTGGCATTGGTCTCCTGTGATGTCATTGCACGCATCATCTATGGCCTGGAGAAGAAGGATTTGTTTGTGAGGCCTATTGTGAACCTCCCTCCTCCATGTGGAGAAAAATTCTTCAGTCGGGTTACAGTAAGGAAAGGGGAGTATGGGGTAAATTCAAGGTGATGAACTGTGGATGGGCCTGAAACCATGATTGCTCTCAGTGCCGTCACTAGGAATTCTGGGCCCATTGCACTGATTTTGTTATGGGGCCCCTCAAAATGGGCCCATAGTGGGGGGTGGTCAGGCCCCCAGCGAACATCGTTCTGGGCCGCTCTCGACCGCTGGGCTCTCAACCTCTCCTCCATGTCATGGCCAGGTTAAAGCCTGCCTCATCCAAAAATATGAATGGTTTTCATCAGCTTCCAGCTCTATCACCCTCTAAAAAGATATTTACTTTAGGAAAAACAAATACTGATAGCAATAGCTATGTTTCCATCCACCTATTTTAATGCGCATTTTGGACTATCGCATAAAAAATTCGCTGGATGGAAACGCCAAGATGCGCATAAATTCAGAAAATGCGCATAAGAAAATTATGCGCACAACTGAGTAGGATAAACTTTTTATCCGATAAGAAAAAATGCGCATAAACTTCGATGGAAACACATTTACCGAATAAATTCCTCCATGCGCATCAAAAAAGTCATGTGACTTTGCGCTATGAGACGGGATAACTTGACTAACCAGCTGATCGATCTCGTTCACAGCATCTATAAGTTGTTGTAGTCACTCTGAAAAGCCTGAGCAAAGTCTGTCATCAAAGTATTTCTGTATAATTGTCTTACACGACTGTGTTCCCAAACAGCTGGCATCCTCCGAACGCAGTGACAGCATTTATTGTGTTACGTCTGCTCTCTCTGAGGCGCAAGTAATTTATATCATATATGAAAATTATTATATTCAATGGCTTCTCCTATATTCTTAGTGATATTTAGTGCCACAGTTTACCAGGAAGTGACGATTTTGTTCTCTTTGACTCGTTGGATGGAAGCGGTGCTTTATTCGCATATGTTTTATGCGATATTCCAGTTTTGCGCATAATTTAAATTCGAATCTTTGGATGGAAACATAGCTAATGATATTGTCACAGATCGGCCAGGCTCATTCACCACCCAATCACAGCGCACTCTGTCACCAGAGTATTAACTACACACACCTGATTGAAATCATCACCCTCATCAAGGACTGGTTCATAAGCACACACCTCACTTCACTCTGCGTTCAATCTTGTTCATTCGAAGTGGACTCTCTCCATGCTATCCAAATGATACATTGAGAAACCTACCTTGTGTACTTACCTTTTGTGTCTCCTCCAGAGTTACCTTCTGCTCCTCGCTCCAACGTCTCTTCCAGTCATCATCTCCTTGTGGACCGTCTCAATACTCATCATCAGAAGTGTGTGCTCTCTCCCGTCTCCGTCCCACGATCTCCTGCCAAACAAGAAACAAGGTTATATACTCCATCAGCCCAAGAACAGTTCTACCACCCAAGATACTCACCTGCCATTTCTATCTGCACCCGTTGCTGTTAATCAACTTACCTGTTTACCTGTTAATCCTCTGTCTGAGTCTCCTTCCGGGAACAGATATAGACTTTGGGGGATTTTTTTTTTTTTTTTTTTTTTTTTTCTCCCAACAACAGGCATCTTGAAACCGATCATACCTGAGCATACTCCGTCCTCAGTTACTTCACTTTCATAATCTAAACATTTAATATTGCTCATTTTCCATAAAAACTATGCTTCAAGACTAATGCAACAGTTACTTAGTATTTTGAGCAGTTGTATTAATTGATAGTTAGATTATCGTAATGAAATGAATAGACACTCAATTCAGATGTAATGTGTGAGTTGAATTTTGAAATAGTAATACTTTGAAGTTAAGTTGTGTCATTTTGAACCGGTGATTTTAGTTCAATGAACAAAAGATCTTTGGCTCATGTGTATTGTATCCAAGCATTTGGAAAAAGTGTTTTGAAAAATGTGCATTTTGATCACCGATTGTGAATTATGTGTCTAGAGTTTTGAAAAAATGACATGAAGGTTCTGTTATTAGTGCAAAAATGATTGTAAAAAAACTGTAATAAAGGCTAATTTTCACACAATTACTTGCAGAATGTTATTTTATGACAAAAACAATTTTAACATCCTGCACGATTTAAAAACTGATACTTTTGACTGTTGTCATCACATATACTGCATCGTATGCATGAGTTTTCTAATCCAGGAGGTTTACTCGGTAGCTCACACGATACGGCGTTGCACTTAGGCGATGAAAAGCTCTGGCATGAATCTCTGTAAAACTACGATTCGACAAAACAGCTCAAACCTGCATAAGGAAGTTAAATTAGAAAGGCTGCATCAGCGAATGCGTTTTTATATCACTTTTGCATTTGTTAACACTATCGGGTAGGTTTGGGTTTGGTGTAGGGGATATTTCCAACATGATAGAGCATTAATCTTTAGCGACACTCACCGGACATTTTAATTCTAACGGCCGCAATACGTACTTCAAGCAGCATAATAAAAACGTTGCAATACGTGCCTGTACCAACGTAATAAAAACGTGCCACTGTCACGTATTAAACGTGTGTTTTAGCGTCACTCTCTGGACATTTCACTTTGAAACTGCCGCGAAATGTACAGTAAGGAACATAATTACGGTGTTGCAGAAATGTATGTAGAGGCACGTATTTCTAATGAGTCTGGACTGAGTCTTACCTTAATTAAGTGTGTACAGATCTATGGGGTCTAAATAAAAGTATTCTAGAATGAGCAAAGTATGGCACTGGCCGTCTAGAATATTAGTCAATCGCCTCTGTCTAATGACCAAGACTGACGAGTTTGTGAGTGTGAGATCCGTATACCGGCCGGTACAAGACTCAAAGTGTTATAGGAATAAGATTAAAAAGATTCAATACGATTAAAGAGTTAAATGGAATAATCAGATGTTTAGATAAATTATCCTATCAATGATCAATAATAATTGGCATTCTAACCTAAATTCGAGGACATAATACAATGGAGTCAAATTAGAATTTAACTTAAATGTAATATCGCACCGAAAAGACCGACCGAACACCCAAGAAACCGTCTCAGGTTAAGCATGTAACCATGGTTCCCCGAAGGGAACGAGACGTTGTGTCGAGACGCTTTGGGAATGCCTCCAGCGTGACCTCGCTCTGAACCATGTGTGTAATCTGTCCAATGGATGGGCGAGAAGTCACGGGCGGGTGACGTAATCGACCAGGAAGCTAAAAAGCACGTGCGGTGGAACTGGCGTCAGCTTCCAGGAATGAAGCAAATGCTCGTAGGGATGCCGGAAGTATGGCCTCGAGACGCAGCGTCTCGTTCCCTTTGGGGAAGAGGAGGCCTGACGACACTTGACAAAACAGTCAAGCTCTTTGGAGCGGAGGCCTCAGCATGACGACTTTCTGGATCGAGAGGAGGCCTACTATGCTCCGTACGCTGGACATCTTGTAAGGAGACTCACCTAGAGCCTACTACTTACATAACTGTCCCAGCGGAGCTCTGCCGAGCGGAGGTCTCAGGGACTCTCAGAGTGAAAGGAGACCTGACAACACTCGCTGAAACGGTCGGGCTCTAGGAGTGGAGGCCTCAGCATGATGACTCTCTAGATCGAGAGGAGGCCTACTACACTCCACCCGGAGCTCTGGCAAGCAGAGGCCTCGAAAAACTCTCAGCAGCGAGAGGAGGCCTACAATGCTTGTCGTGACCGTTTCGAAGGGAAGAACCCGATGTTGGTATGCTTTGCCCCCAAACTCCCTTGTTTGATTACCAGAGCCTGCTCAGCGCCCACAGTGTGGGAGAGACCCGTCGAAAGTGGCGACGAAGCGCCTAACTGCTTCACCAGTGTGCAGGACCCATGGAGATAAATTTGGCAGTAACTTCCACACTGCCAAATAGTCTATTAAGGGAACCAGTCTCTCGAGACTGGCCTCTGGTGTACTTAGAGCTGCCAGTTCGGTGCCCTGAAGCAGAAGACCGGCAGGAGACTGCCGAACCAGTTGCTTTAGAGATCCCTGAAGGGGTGGTCGAGCCTCTCAGCTCCGCTATGTTTCTGGGCGTAAGTAACTGAGAGAAGCGCTCGCTGAAGACCGCTGCGCCCTGGAACACTGGCAGGGTCGGCAGACCGATCTCCCTAGGGCACTGAGGAGAGACGGGCATCGTGTAATGCAATGTACACCGCTCCTCCCCAGAGGGGCCGGCCCTCAGAAGTCCTGGGCCATGGGTAACAGGACTACCTCAGCTGAAGTCTTCTATTGAAATGACGGTCCTCAGACCCACGTCATCTCCTAGGAAGACTAGACTGGTAGAACCAGAGCCTGCAACCGCAGAGCGAGCTTCCGATCCCAGAGAGAGGCTGCTGGATCTGGCGGGTGAGGAAGAAGATAGGGACTCGCCTGTCTCCATTCCCTCCACCAGATCCATCTGTGAACCCCACGAGTGCAGTCGCCGCTCCGCCTCGACCTCTGCGTGCTTCGCTCCCAGGCAGACCACACACAGACCATGTGTATCCCCAGCAGTGATGTAACATTTGCAGGGAAGAACACACAGTCTGTAGTGCGATCTGCTCTCGCCCTTAAAGTGCTAGTTTTGGATGCACTTTTACACATAATGGAGCTTATTGTGATGCGGACAGACAACACTAAATAAGACTCACAACAAATAGCGACAGACACACAAACAGAGTAGCGGTTGCTGAAAGACAAAAAGCTGACGCTGGTTCCACCACACGTGCTTTTAAGCTTCCTGGTCGATTACGTCACCCGCCCGTGACGTCTCGCCCATCCATTGGACAGATTACACACTGGTTCAGACCGCAGTCACGCTGGAGGTGTTTCCAAAGCGTCTCGACGCAGCTCGAGTTCCTGAAGGGGATCTTCAGCCACCATTGGATACCTTCCTTGGGGCAACTGCGTGAGCCTTACATATGTATTTGCCTAAAAATTACATTTTGTTAGAATTCTCTCTGTAAAGCACCTAGATTTTGCATTTTAAAATATGTTGCTACTTAAATGAGTTAATACTTGAATGCATTTCTTTCTTCCATTGAACATAAAAAGACATTTTGAAGAATGTTAGTAAACAAACAGTTGATGATAGCTATTGACTTCCATAGTATTTTTATTTTTCCAGACTCTGGAGGTCAGTGGCTACCAACATTCTTCAAAATATCTTTGGAACAACAGATTTGGCACACATGATGGTAAGTAAATAATGACAGAATTTTCATTTTTGGGTGAACTATTCCTTTAACTCATTTAATTTCAATAGTCTGCTGTAACTATCTTATCTGGTGCGAGCTGATTGAAACATCACAATTACAATGTTATTCAAAATAAGCACTAAGCAATTGTGGTTCATGTGCATTTGTTGGCAAGACACTGAGAAGGCACTACGCAAGATGATATGAGGCGCCAGGTGGTTCGATACAGTCTAACCTTATAAGACGATTGCTTTAAAGTAATGTGTAACTGGAGGAAAATGTCTCCTTAGAACTGCAATCATGCATTCAAATGAGTCACATTGTCTGTTACAACACTATTAGTTCAGGCAGTTCCAAACTTGTTTTACCTGGGAATCAGGAGTGGCTTTACTGTGACATATAACATTTTACTAAAAACAATAAGCACTGCAGATGGTGGCTATAGCATTACCAGCTGGTTTAAATGCTGTATGATTTCATGATAGGAAACTGGGCAAAATAACAACATAGGCCAAGATTTATTACGATCCCATATATAATTTGCTCACACAATCTAACAAATTGCGTGCACCCTTTGTGGGCATATCGCTGGTGATTGACTAGAATATTTCTACACACAGCCTGAGTGCAAATTCGTTGTATATGCCCACGTTTAAAGGGGATATTGGCGTGTTATTATATACAGTGCACAATGTAGCCATGCTGCACTGCACAGTTAGGGGAACAAATTTTTAACAATAACTTTTAAACCTTTAAAGACAGTCCTGTTGTGAACTCTAAGGTTGTACAGAACAAAAATTTCAACAACCAGAGAGTTGTGGAGAGCACATCGTACCAAAAGGGCTCTGCAGTTATCATGACAATGTGCAAATTAAAGAACACTGGTGCAGCTGGATCAATTCCATAAAGACCAATGCAATTTTTGGGGGGCTTTAATGGCGTAAATGGACTGCCGCAAACAACGCTGCATGATTTATTTGAATACTCTTCTCCCAGAAATTTTGTGTCTGAAAGGGAAACACCTACAAGTGCATATGCAGTAAGGTCAGCCACGAAAATAACCGTATTAAGTTACCGTAGCCTTTTTATTTTTTCTCTTTAGAAAATTTTGACAATAACTTTTTAATGCCAAAGGAGGGTTTGCAGTGACACAAGCAGTTAGTAAATTTGTCCCATTGTTTCTAAAGATATAATCAACAAATTGAGAATCAACAACATATGAATAATTGTATATTTCACCTTTGTTTTTAATTCAATTATGTCATTTGCAGTGCTTCATGGATTGTAGTTCTTTCCCTCATGTAAACTGTTAATTTTAAAGTCTTCTACCTAGCCTTTCAGTCAGATTTTCAAATACTTTTTCTCTTCAAATAAGTTAGCAATTTTGTGATTCACCTCATAGATTTGTTTATGGCTTATGATGCTTTAACAAAGACTTTATTTATTTATTTATTTTTTTTTTTTTAAATCCCCATTGGAAAAATGACTGAAAAAATACTGAAAAAGTGGGTGGGCACTAAAGCTGTATATATCTTTAACTATATTGTGGAATGCTGGAATGCTGTGTTAACAAATCAGAAACCAGGACTTAAACTGTTAAGGACATATGAACAATGTTTCCAAAGCTTTTGCTCCATTTTGATCCACCAGCTTGCTTGTACAGTAAGAAATTAATTTAACCTGTTCAGATTGCAGGTGCCTATCTTCTTTGTAATTATTAGTTACATCCAAATTTGAACAGAACCATCAGAAGAAACGTGTTATATAAGATTCCAATTCTCTCGCCTCATTTGCAGTCACATGAAGCAGTGAGATCATTTGCACAAGCCATCCTTCATATTGTCCGTCACTCACTATTTGTCAGCCATTTGTAAGTCACACTTTGGTTTAAAAGGGGCCATGCTTTTGCCGGGAGAGGCAGTCCCACAAAGGGTGGAATCTTCTGGAGAAACCCTATGATTATATCCATATCAATGCCTCTGTGAGACTACAGAGATGTTTAGAAGGATGGATCCAGCAAATCATGGTTATTAGAAAGAGGAGGCGCATCTTAAAATGATTAGGGGCAAAAATATCAGGTTTTTGTCTCTTACGCTTTTGCTCTTCACCGACAGTCCCAGATGCCACATGCAACAAATTATTATTCTAAATCAAAACAGCACACAGTTCTTTTTTTTTTTTAATCTGAATATTTACTAATGTCAAGGCTATAGAAGCTTGTTTAAACCCAACCAAAGCAGTTGATCCTGCTGCAGTAATTTATGACTACACATTTCAACAGAAAGTTTTCTTTGATGATCTTACTCTAAAGCTTGTTTTTTCTCTTCTCGGCCGACTTGAAATGCCTTCATCCTGTCTGACATTACAGTCAGCTCTCTGTGGTCAAGCTGTTAGCTTGATGCTGTCATGACTGCAGATGAGGGTCGTTCCAAACACTGCACTGCTTTTGTGCATTTCACAATGTGAAAGTTTTGACCAAAAGTGTATGAAAGGCAAAGTAAATAAATTATATATAATCAATCAATTAATCAATAAATGTGCGTTTTGACTACCTGACTTTCCAGTGTAACCAAGTCAATGTCAAATGTGCTTCAGCTTATCGGGACCCTGTTGTCCATGTAAAATCAACGTGTTTAAATGACCTCATTCCAAAGACAGCAGGATCCATAACCTACAATCCCCATCACAATAAATATCCTGAACTTTTGAGAGATAAGGAAAGAGAGGCATTTGTGGGCTGCTTCCAAAGTACACATTGTCGTGTCTAATCCATCTTAGTTGAATTTACAAGGGCTGCTACTGGTGAGCAGCCACAGAGACTCTGTTTATAGCTTTCAAATTTGAGTCCTGCTTGTCGTTTAATCTCTCTTTGCTATTCATTACTGAAGAAACTCAACAGAAAGGCATCAATGTGGTAGCTTTGCTACTTTTGAAATCATGTAGCCTTTTTGATATTGAGGTTATATTTTTTGATGAGGTAACAGGGTAGCAATGATGCCAATATTTCACCAGTAAATCAGTGCATATAGTCTCTGATGGATGGCTGTACAGAATGTGAATGTGCTCTTTGCATATAAATGATTCTTTGAGTTGGTTCTTTTCACCAATCCAGATCAAACAGCCCAGGAATCTTCACACTTACAGTATGTGAGTTTTAAATCTATCAGAGTGGTTTAATCATGAATGATTCAGTCATTCTTTTGGGCAGTTACAGCACAGAGACCTTTTTGTGTGTTCTGTGGCCAGTTTACATGCTTTTGTGACACTCTTGCACTCTTTCTTTCCATGTTTCAGGATGACTCGCCATCACCACATTACCAGTTATATGCAACTAACAGAAACAACTGAAAAATTAATTTACAAACAAACATTCAGGCGAGGTGTTGCTTATCGCTATTGTAACCAGCAAATGTACTTTACTAGGTCAAAATGACAAAATGACATGTTGTAAAACCATGTAACATAGATTTTTGGTAACACTTTTATGAAGCCCATATTTATAATACATTGTAAGGATATTCTTAAGGCATTATAATGAATGCATAATGCATTATTAAAAAAAAAAAAAAATGTTATACCATCTCATGAATATTCATAAGAACAGTTTTAATGTATTATAATATTTATTTATTTGTGGTTATAGCTTTTAAGAGTATGATGATTTATAACACAGAGAACACATTGCATCCACTTAAGTTACAATGAATTATATTTCTCTTAGTTATAATGTATTATAAGTCTCATATCTTGCCATCTTTCTCATGCTACTTTACTAGCAGACAAAGACCACTTATAAGTATTAGTAGTAGTAATAATAATAATAATAATAATAATAATAATATTTTTTTTTCTCAAACAGCCGTAAGATCAGATATCAGATCAGATGAATGTGTAATATGACACATTTGCTTTGAACTATTTTTTTATTGTAATATCAGTTTGATTATTTTGATTGTATCCTTTAGACAGCTGTTGATAAGTAACTCTGCAACTTCATGTCAACTAGCAGTCATTGGAGTATTAGTATAGTATGTCTGCTAAAAATATAATAACAGACAAACTGACTATAAGTAACTTTGCAAGTATGTCAACATTCTACCTACCCTAACCTTAACCTTAGCCTACTAATTCTCTAATGAGAATTAGTTGACATGTAGTTGCAAAACTGCTTATGGTCAGTAGACTAAGGCGATTTTTTTTTTTTTTTTTTCAGTTGAAAGTATTAACTAGCTCACATAAAAATTAACATTAGCCTCACAGGGAACACTCAAATAACACTCAACACCTAACCACTCATAAGATGTAGTAAGATACTGTGCAGATCTTAAATAAACAATGTTAAGATATGATATAGTCCATTATAAATGTAAAAATACGTGCATGGTGTTTATTGTGTGTTATAAATAATCATAATCTTAAAAGTTATAACCACAAATGTGCAAGTATTATAATGTATTATAATTGTTTTATGATTATTTATAAGATATAACATATTATACGATTTTTTTTATAATGCATTATGCATTCATTATAATGCCTTAAGAATATCCTTATAATGTATTTTAAATATGAGCTTCATAGAAAGTTTTACCAGATTTTTTTTGTGTGTGTGTGTATGAAATGCAGTAAACATTTTATGTTACAAAATTAATTTAATCCACAATATTAGGCACACTTGGCGCCATATAAAAATGCTGTGACTGAAGGGTGAAATTTCTCAAAAAGGTTTCAGATGGGGGATAAACATTGTACTCAGGGGGCGTTTCTAGGGGGGGCTTAGCCCTCAGAGAGACCATTAGACACGATACAAATTACCTAAATAAACAGTATTTTACTGTGCTTATGAAAACCGTATTACTGTATGAAGTAATTAGACACAGTTACCTATTAAAGTTACAGAAGTTACTTAGTGAGTGATTCTTTTCTTTTGTTGTTTGATTAACATTATTAGCCTAATATAAGAAATGCATGGATCAATTATACTGACACACATCCAATATTTTCTTAACTGTTTATGTTTATTTAAGACGTAACCGACTGCGTTTACTTGAATACTGGTCAAGACAGCCATTGTGACATAATATTTTGTGTATTTGCTTATTTGCTCGAGAAGACACGAAAGTGAATGACCCGATCTCATGAAAATGCGTTTCAATGGCAGGATTTTCTGTTTCTATTATACGCAGAAACTGACTTTGACATGTATGTGAGACGCAATGGTTAGGTTTAGGCGTGTGGGGAAGGTGCGTATCATAAGCACGCCAAATAGAAACAGGAAATCGTGCCATTGAAACACACTTTCATGAGACCAGGCTGTGATTTGGTACTGGCGTGCTGTCCGTGCAGTGCCTCTCAGTGTGTACACTTCATTCAAATGTATGCGTGTACAGTAACGATCTATCACAGTGCGAGAGTACCACATTGAGATAGATAAACGAGCGAGAATGATAAACTTTCTTGAGGAAGCAGCACTTATCCGATCGTTCAGATAGCTGATTATAGTTTTAGGGGGGCTGAGATGACAAATAGGGAGGCTGAAGCCCACCTAAAAAGGGTTTAGAACCGCCCCTGATTGTACTGTATATTTGTTCTCCAAGTCTTTTGGTCAGATTTTCACAATTCATTATTAAATAAATCAGCTATAAAAGTAATTTATTGACTGTGAGTGGCCGAATAAGCTATCAAAAATATTTATCAGCAGTCTTTAATAAAAATGACAAACAGTAGTGAGAATTTAGCTCACTTTAAGAACACCAGCCTCATATTAACAACAGCAAATGTAAAAATGATAATATTATTGACATACCCTGTCATCTAATATCATGATCTGTGGATTAAAAGTAAATCAGGGATGTATTTTTTTCCTCACTATAAGGTTTATGGTGGTACCACAGGTACCTGGAGAGAAAAAAAAAAAAATCTTACTAAAAGAGTTGACACTCTACAGTATATTGAAGATCAAAAAGTGCTTAGCCACTCTCTTTTGATCTTATTATAAAGATATTTCAATATAGAGAGAGACATCTGCAAAGGCCGTATGATTTATGTATTATTTTATGTATTATTTTTTCCTACCTACTCCTTCTGTGTTTGTAAGAAGAATACGTTTTTTTTTTTTTTTTTTTTTTTTTTGTGCATATGGTCCCAAAATGGCATAAATGTCTAAAGCAAGCACCTAACATGCTCCTTGACTCAAGGGAAGGACCATCTCTGCCTCTGAGCATTACCCATGACTCCCCAGGGACAAACAAGGTCAAAAAGTGCCAAGCTGGAATATAGGAACAAGGTTTCCAATAAAACAAGCCAACTTTGACCGGAATGCATGGTTGAAAAATGAAAACCAGGCCACCTCCTGGTATCATGTTCAAAATGATGAAAATGAATACCAGATCAAGTGCCGGCTGCAAACACGGCAGTTTGGGCCCTCTCACGACTGAAAGATATAGAGGCGATCAGCTAAATTTAGACAATGCTGCACCTTGTTAGTGTGCAGGAAGTCTGTGTGCAGAGAGAACAGTAAGAGGGAGTTTTAGAAGGGTTCCATATGCATCAATCCTATTGGTCATTGAAGCATAAGCCAGTTGCAACTTTGTCAAAACCTCAAAAATGGATAGACTTTCAGAGAACGCTATATTGAAGGCCTTCAATTTCTTTTTCTTTTTTTAATACAATATGCCATTTGAAGCCCTTGACTTTAATTTCTGGAGATTGGGTATCCGTTGTCCCGTTCAAGGAAATGTGATTTGAGGAGAGGTGAACTGTTTAAGTGGTCATGCATTTACCATGAAATATGCACTTATTAAGGATGAAAGATTAGGTTACACTTTTGCCACAAACGCTTAATGTGGAGTCCAAACTATAAACATTCAGCTAACCTTTCCCCTTAGTGGCTCTAATGTGATTTCTTGTTTATGAGTAAAGCAAATTCAGGACCATCGGTCAGACAGAACAAAACATGATTTTTAGATCACACAAATTCACACAATTGAAACAGTCTGATGATTCTTTAAGAATGTTGTAATCTGAGAAATGAAAACGACTAGTAATACTTTATTCTGACAGTCCCTTTTAGACATTCTGCAGACCACATTTATATTAAATGTCCTTAACTACTGTTTACTTACATTTAAATTAATCATTTGAAACAATGCACTTATTGTGCACATACATGTTTTTAATTTGTACTTATATTTGAAAAAAAAAAACAAAAAAAAACTGTCCTACAACAGCAAAAGAACCAAACCCCACAAATACACTGACTAAGCAAATAAATATAGAAATCAATGCAATAAAACAATTTTGCCACAAAATTACATTTAATTATGTACAGAAAGCACATACTCACTCTCCCATGCACACACACATACAGTACTGAGACTCACTTGCACACAGGAAAACACACATGCGCACTGATCTTAAGTAAGTATAAGCAGAACAATTGACTTCGGTCCATTAAATTATTAGAAAATAATGCACACCTGAGGTGTAAGCATCACCACCTCGGGTGTGCAATGATTCAGTGGCCCGTCGTCAATTATTCCGCTTATACTACGGTTACCACACCTTAAGACGTTGTGCAGATGTTGTATTTCAAGACATTTGTCAGGTTTTTGTTTTTGTCCTGAATTTACTCCATAGGCTAGTCTTTAATGACAGCTAATATAAAATGGGACTAACTTTAAATAACTTTGCAACTACATGTCAACTTATTCTACTAACCCTAACTCTAACCTAACAATCTGTTATTACTAATAGTTGACATGTAAACATGTGCAAAGTTAGTTACTTATTATTCATTGAATTACTGAAGGGGATCATCAAAATAAAGTGCAAGCAAATGACTTCATTTCATTTTCATCTAATTGTGTAATATATCTGAGAAAAAAAAAGAGAACAAAGATCATGAGAGACTTATACAAGATGAGTGGCCATGTCAATTATTAACATGTATGTATCTTTCAGCTTGTAGTTTACAAAATGCCCTATTTAAATATATGTTGTCAACATGCTGTTTTGCTCTTCATATACACACTAATTTAAGTCTATCTCTATATATATTTGTTCTGCTGAGAGTGGCATCTCAAGACTCTTGTTCAGATTTCTTCTGCCGAATGAGTGTGTTGGTGTTACAGAGGTTGTCTGTGCTCCTGTCTGCTCTCACAGTTTGGTTGACTCAGAAATGCAGAGGCAGTGTGTCATCATCAGGCTGATGGGAATGCTTTGCTGTCACGAGATGATTGAGCGCGCTGAACAGTGTTGCCTCTGCACGGTTCACTGCCAGAATACTTAGATATATCCCATCAGCAGAGCACAGGCCCGGTCCTGCTTCTTTTCTCTTGCTTTCTCTCTCTCACACCTGTAAGATTCCAGTAAAACACATTCACTGCCTCTTCCTTTGTATTTCTGTTTTAGGTGGATGACTCTCCTTTTTCCTGCCACGTTTTGCTATGAAAATGCACAAGGCACGCAAATTTCCTGATTGAATGGCTATGCATATGCAAGTATGCACAACTTATTTGAATCGAGTCAAGAGGTCATAGTTGGGTTGTGTGCGAGTTTGCATGCTCATGTGTTTCTAACAGGAAGTAAAAGTGCCCCGTAGCCAGGCGCTAAAAGAACAATCTGATTTCCCTCCAGTGACATCATTAGAAAACAGGTTTTCACGGCTATCAGCCAGCAGAGCAGTTGGGTGTTTGAACTGAAAACTTGAAAGGCTCTAAACAGCACGTTCTCATTTCAGGTAACTTAACCTAGACCATCAGTTTGGGCTCTTCTATAGGCCCCCCACATACCTGTTGTGAGAGCTCTGGCACGGTCTGCTTGTCGTTAAGTAGGCTATGAATGCCCTCGGGACAAATGCATGTACTTCCTTCACACTTTTGTCATAGTTCATAATCTGCCATAGATTTTGAAGAGGTTTCCAAATCACCCCCTAAAAGGTTAGCTGGAGTTCCCACCAATAAGATACACCTCTGACCTGATTTGTGACTGATTCCTTTAAACGACACAAATGTACTTCATGACTGGGGATTCATTGTCCAATTTATTGAGAGTTGCTTCCTGAGCAACATTTGCCACATTTTTGACACATTTGTGCATTTATGAGATGCTGATCTATCGTAAGCCTTGAAACAATATTGGGTCCCACTTTATATTTTGTGGCCTTAACTACTATGTACTTAGATCTAAATTAATCATTTGGTACAGTGCACTTATTGTGTACGTACATGTTTTTACATTATACTTATATTTTTAAAATACATGCATTTAATTATATCTGTAATTAATTTCTGTTATTAAATCTATAATTACACTGTTGCCCCATCCCGTACACCTTAACCCACCCTTAAACCTACCCATATCAGCAAACCTGTCCCTACCCTTTTTGCAATACAATATGAACACAATAAGTACATTGTACTTATTTTTTGATGTAAGTACATAGAATTAAAGGCCACCTAATATAAAATGGGACCCAATATTGTTTTGTAAATGACCATTGCATTTCAGATGGTTTAAGTAAAAGCAAACAGCAGCTTTAAATACCTCAATTACACAATTAGGTGCGTAGCAATATTAAACCAAGGTGTCCCACATGTTTGCGCTAAAGTAAACTGTGCAAGCAACTGGCCAGTTCATGTAAACACAGTAAAAATACCTCTGAAGCTCTCTGCAATGGCAAACCCCAAAGAGTCGGAGCCTGTGATCAGAGCTTTTCAAAAAAATAAACCTTGTCCACTGCATTGTCAGATCAGATGAAATATCCTGTTGTGTCAATCCAAGGGCTGTCCAGACCCACCGAATGCACTCTGTGATTCATTACTTTTTCCCTTCGTTATACATGAGTTTGATGGCTTATCTATTCGTTTTGTCTTTATTTATGGCCAAATGATGTCAAACTATCAGTTAATGAGATTCTTTTCTTACCTACTTTTACATTTATGCATTTTGCACTTTTATCCAAAACATCTTACATTGCATGGTATACATTATCAGTTCATGCATTTCCTAGGAACTGAACCCACAGCCTTGGCAGTGCCTACAAGAATAGCAAGTTGCATGTGATTTTAACTGTTGTTTGATATATTCAAAATATCTAAACATCCTTAAAACTATGTTTGATTTAAATAATGATAATAAAACAAATAATAATTAACCAATAAATAAATAATAACCAATAAATAAATACATTTGTCTTTAGTTACCCTCTTCACCCTCGTCATTGAAAACCTACATCATTTTCATATTACTTAGTATTTTTCTCAAGTGCACAGTGGCAATAAAGGTTTTCAGCGATTTTTAGATCAACAGTTTATAGATTATCCTCTCTAGAACCATTGTTTACTAGTCGAAATCTGCTTTTAGATTTTAGTTAGCACTGTAATTTAAATACTTTGACATTTTTGTGCGGTACAACCCATCGTATCCTTTTGGTATTATACATGCTATACACATAATGCATAGATAATACATCAATCTGAATGTGAAAATGAATTTGTGAGTGCAGTAGCCGTGGTTTGACCTGAATATCTCCATCAGTCTGACTCCTGTCTCATTTCCTGCAGCTGCCCACCATCCAAGTCATAATTAGAGTCTGAGTAAATGGAGAGATAGGTTGTACTCTGCGTGCTGTAGGGAAATTGTTATATTGTTTATTTGCTTCGGTAATTTCTCCCAACTGAAGAAATATCTATAGCCTTAGCAACAAAATAGCTGAGGTTTACTGCTCTGGGTACATCACTCCACCGATGGAAACAGATGCGGGTCTAGCCTGATAGAGACATAGCAGTTATTGTTATGCAGCTTCATTAAATAATTGTTTTTTGCACAGTAGGACGTTCTGCATGGAGATTGTTTTGTACTCATAATAAAAAATACATTTGTACACTAAATTGTTCAACTCAACAATGATATGCCAAAGGGCTAGATGCTAGGACTAAAAGTGGCAAAGAGAGCACAATGGTTGTGTGTTTGAAGTGCCAAGAGTATTTTGGTGGTATGTGGATTGAGCCCCTGGCTGGAGTCTTGGCGGTGTGGCGCCTACTGGGGCGACCCAAAACACCCTTACTCGCCGAGATGTATTCCCGAGATTTTGAGCAACAGCGACATCAAAAACGAGCCTTGATCGTTTCTAATTGTAGGATTATTTAATGCTGTAGTCTGCTTTTATTTGGGGAAAAAGATATTATCATTCAACCACACTTATTTAATTGCAGCAATTGAAGGCATTCTGAGAGCAGGCTGAGCTTTCATCTGCAGCGGTAATGATCATTAGATAGGGACTGGCCGGCCAGACTGATCAGGAACAGTTAAAGAATGAAGATTTCTGCCTTCCTTTCCCTGTCCTCTTTGTGTTCTCTTTCTCTCTCTGAACTGTTAATGTGACTCATAGTGTGGAATATCATGAATACAACAGTGGAACAATGAAAGAAGATTGGGCTTAGACTCTGGAAACATGCAATAATATGACCTGTTTTAAAATGACTTTGTTACACTGACTGGAAATTGTTGAATTTATTTGTATCATGTGAGTTGATCTTCATAATCTGTTGCCAATGGAACAACCTTTTGATAATCTTTTATAAAAACTGGAACTTGACAAATTAATCCTCAACATTGTTATTGTCATTTGGCAGACCCCTTTATATTAAATAACTGAATTATTCACGGAGCCTGAATAGTCATGCTGTTATAAATTGTATTAATTCATCCAAAGATGACAAAACTGAGATTTATAAGAGTATGAAGTATGAAAAACATCATTAGGAAGGCCACTGTCTGCAGGATCGTGTAGTGTTTTTGTATACAAGAGAGTTTTGTTCACTTGCCAAATGAATCTAATTTCCACAACCGGACAACTAACTTATTTTCATTATAGAAACATATTCTCGTGTGAAGAACAAAGAAAATTATATATATATATATATATATATATATATATATATATATATATATATATATATATATATTTATATATATATATATATATATATATATATATATATATATATATATACACATACATATAATACACTTAACATTTAATACACTATATATAATACACTTAACATGAACTAACAATGAAATATACTCTAAATAAAAAAAAAATACTTTCAATAAAGAAAGCATTTATTAACCTTAGTTAGTTAATTTAAAAATGTACTAATATATTATTAAAATCAAAAGTTCTATCAGTTAATGTTATTTAATGGACCTGAGCTAACATGAACTAACAATGATCAACTGCTGTTATAATGTTAACATAGATCAGGATTAATAAAGACTGTAAAAAAAAATAAATAAATGTAAAAAATTGCTCCTTGTTGGTTCATGTTAGTTAATGCATTAATGTTAACTGATGTATCTTGTAAAGTGTTACAAAAATGTATATTTCTATTATTTAAGGGCATGTCAGATGTTACACTGTTGGTCAAAATCTAATTGTGAAGCAGTACAGGTGACTTTGACAAAATAATTAATCAATAATCATAATTAATACATATTTGAAAGTCTCTTGTTTGCAGTGTAAATTCCTTGTGCTTCATAGTTTTGGTTCTTCGTGCTTTATTTTAACCTGATGTAGTTATACATTACAGGTACCTTAGTAACAGTAAATTTAATTTCAACTAACCATAATAAACACTAGCAACTAACCTTAAACCAAATCCTGACCCTTACCTTAACCCCATAGTAAGTACATGTAGTTAGTTAATATTACTCAATACTTATTTGTGTAATTACACCGTAACAACATCACCTTAAAATAAAGTGTAACCAAAATGATTTTGAATCTTAACACTGATTACTATTCATTTGCCACAATGCTTGGTTACACTTTATTTGTTACAATGTAATTATACATTTAAGTACTGAGTAATATTAATTAACTATATGCACTTACTACGTGGTTAGGGTTAGGATTAGGGTTACTTGCGTGTAATTATTCGTAATTTATTGTTATTATAATAGTAAGTACATGTAATATGTGTAACAAAGATACCTTAAAATAAAGCGTTACCTAATGTTACCTAATGCTTTCAAAGATGCCTCAACAATCTGTGAATTGAATATTATGCCAAAAAGAAATTGTTTAACATATTTTAGAACAAAATTAATGACTTAATGATAGCAATAAATATTCCAGTCTTCGACATGTTTGGCTAGCTCTGTCTACATTATTTGAGAACAATTTGTAAGTATATAAATAATACCCACAAAGTGTGACAGTATGTTTGTCCAACTGCCACAGTGATTTAAAAAGCATTTTATCATGCTGATTTATGCAATTAAACATGAAGTTGCTCTCTGCGAGCTCTGACAGACTGTATCTTCTTATCCTCAAAGGTTTTCTATGGCCTGATAAAGTATTCTTATCACAGTCATTATGTGGTTAACTGTCTGGCCATGGAAAGAAAAAAAACCCCTCTATGTTTAGATTTGGAGACATAGTACAACCACTTGTGTTTATTTGTACACACCTCAATTTAGGGAGTCTAGCTTTAAACAGCAAAAGTTCAAATAGATAAGTTAGGATTGGTGTTTTAAAATATGAATACTGACATTCAGATTGGTCTTTTCTCGTAAGTGTATCTATAGTCCCATGTGTTCAGTAAGTGTGATCTGGATATGTGTGTGTATAGTAATATTAATCTCCAACTGATATCCCAAAAATTTCTGCCGAGGCATAGTCCGTATTCCATTTACACCACATTTACATTGTACCTGTTCTTGTGGGCGGTACAGCTTAACCAGGTTATCGAGCAAATATTTAATATTTGTAAACAAATACTCCCATTCAGGTCAACCACATTTGGATTGTGATCTAATCGAAAGAGATCCCATAGAAATCCAGGTAACTATCTTTTATTGCCCTCAGTCAGCAAAGGGGTGTTTTGACATGGTTTATCTTCATCGGTAGGTAATTTATATCAGCCCTTAGCTTCTCTATCCCACTATCTCTCTCAAGAACTCAGCTTACAAGAAGGAGGTGAATGCTGGTGGCAGGTTCTCACACTTCTCTGTGGAGGAGGGGAAAAGTGAGCAGACTATCAGAGTGCCCTCATTGCGGGTAGTCTCTTGATGGCTTCTGATGCACCACAGTTCAACGTTTTCTCCAGTTCACACTGTTAGAGCACACAGAGATGAACTGTAAAACAGTATTATGGAGCTGGCAGCGTTTGATAATGGTGGACATTATTTCTATGCCATCTATCAAAAGAGATGGCACAATATTTATGAATAACCAGCTGAAATCGTAGGGGCATTACCTGAATTCACCCTGTTGTTTCAAGTGTGTTAGTCATCTCTGGTGCCTAAACAGAGCGGTGCCAAATGAATTTGGAAATGTTTTCATGGAAAGGTGCTATCTAAACTGCATCTAATAGAGAGACTGTACTTCTGGTTCCTTAGAGCACTATTAGACAGGTATTAATTGGAGTGTGGCGCCAAAGCATTTCTTGGCAGTAGATGTTTCTGTTTCAAAAAAAGGATAACAGCATTAATGTCACGGACGCTGGAGCCAGGAACGAGGAGACACGGAGAATTCAAAAACTGGGAGTCTTTAATCCATATAGGGAACATAGAACACTAGAAGACATTCAAAGACCGACCTACACTAACTGAAAGGACTGGGGCTTTTAAAGACGGGACAATCAAAGAACTAAGGAGACACACCTGGAGCAAATTAATACAATCAGACAGGGGAGAAACTGGGTCACAAGGAACACATGGGGAGCAAAAACTACAACAAAACAGTCCAGGGGCGTGACATTACTCCCCCCTCCCGGAAGGTGCGTCCTCGCACCGTGGAACAACAGAGGGGAGGGGGGGGGACGGGTGGGAACAATGGCGGCGGCTCAGGAGGAGGACGGACAACCGGGAGGGGGCCGGCAGACAGAGACCAGGGAGGCGACGAAGGAGGGAGGAGCCAGGGAGGAGACAGGAGGGACTCGGAGCAGGAGGAGCCTGGCAGGACCCAGGCCACAGCCATGATGATGGCCCATGGTGGAGCCGACGGAGGGAGGAGCCATGGAGGAGGAATGGCCGCCGACTCCAGGGGGCCGACCAACGGAGGCGGAGCAGGTGGAGGAGGAGCCCGAGGTGGAGACGGAGAGCCGACGAGCCAGGGTGACGCCGAGGATCCGGGGGGCCAGGGTGGAGCCGAGAGCTCTGGCGACCGAGGCAGAGGCGGAGCTCCGGAGATCCGCGGCGGAGCCAGAGCGACTGAGGACCAAGGTGGAGCTGGAGGGAGGAAGGAGCCCAACGGAGCCGGTGGGATGGAGTGACGAGGCGCAGCCAGAGGAGAGGAGTCCCGAGGCGATGGCGGGTCGACGCCCGACCAAGGCGGAGCCGGAGGGACGAGGGAGCCTGGTGGAGCTGGTGGATCGATGGATGACGGTGGAGGCGAGGGAGCTAGGAGCCGAGGTGGAGCCGCTGGGTCTACGGGCCGAGGTGGAGTCTGGGCCTCGGAGGCTGGAGGTGGAGGTGAGGGATTCTCCAGCCACGGCGATGGAGGATGGCAGACCCGCGGAGCTCGCACCGCATTGATGGAGGGCTGAGGGCGAGCAGAGGGGCTGCCAGACGACAGCGGTGGAGGAGGCAGGAGCGGGTGGGAGGGTGGGCATTTGAGATCCTCCGGGCTTCCAGGGGTTAACTCAGGAATGGGAGCCGACACTGTGGGGCGCTCTGGAGGCGCGGGTTCTGGAGGACGCTTTCGGGAAGCGGGCACAGAGGGGCGCTCGGGAGGAGCGGAGCTGGCTGGAACCAGCGGAGACGGAGAGAGGATAGGGGAAGCGTCGACCTCCAGATCATGTTCCCAGTCTAACAGATCCCCTTCAAAGTTTAGCAGCCCCAGATGTATCATCAGCTCACCCTCAGCCGCGGTGCAGGGGGCGGAGCTCCACTCCGCGCTATCACCGTCCACGGCTGGCTCCCACGTGATCAGCTCTCGCACCTGATCTGACGTGTTGGGCTCAACTTCCAGGACGATCTTCCGCTCAGTCGCTCGGCTTGGCGCTGGCTCGTGGATCGTAGCGGGAAATGGCTCTCCGTCATCGGTGGGCTCGGGCTGGTGCTCCGCACCGCGGGGAGTTGGTGGGCTGGGCTCTGGGTCAGGAGTGGCACTGGCGAGATCCCCCTCGGCACAGACGGTGAACGGGGATCCGTGCCTCGCCAGTGTCCACTCCACGAAGGCGGCAAAATCCTCTCGAGGACCATCCTCGGACGACAGCGCTCTGCACGCGGTGTTCAAGCTAGCGTTATAGAATGTGCAGAGCGCGCCGTCCGGGTAGCTGGTGGCGTTAGCTAACATCAGGAAAAGTCGTGTATGGTCCTCGAGAGATCGGTCCTCTTGCTCCAGTAGGAGGAGGAGGAATTCGGGCCGGACGTAGGGATCCATGGGGCAACACAGCGGAAACAAAAACACTGATTGAAACCGGAAAACAAAACGGAGGTTAGACACACGGAGGTAACTGTTTTGGTCGGTCTTTCTGTCACGGACGCTGGAGCCAGGAACGAGGAGACACGGAGAATTCAAAAACTGGGAGTCTTTAATCCATATAGGGAACATAGAACACTAGAAGACATTCAAAGACCGACCTACACTAACTGAAAGGACTGGGGCTTTTAAAGACGGGACAATCAAAGAACTAAGGAGACACATCAGACACAATTAATACAATCAGACAGGGGAGAAACTGGGTCACAAGGAACACATGGGGAGCAAAAACTACAACAAAACAGTCCAGGGGCGTGACAATTAAGAGCCCAACAGTCCTGACAGATCTGATTTACTCAGCAAATGTTATGTGAAAAATTATGAATAAACATTTGCATTAATTTTGATTCAGAAACATGATTTGATATCTCCAAAAGACTCTACAAAAACAAAGTGGAAGGGCAGCAAATAATGTTCTTTTTTTTTTTTTTTTTGAAAAGAGTGGCTTTATTTTACTTACAGCATTCAAAGCTTACTGTGCACATAAGCCAAGTGATCCTACATGTGTTTATGATAAATACAGTGGTAAAAAATACTGAGAAAGGATTTGCAAAAAAAAAAAAAAAAAAATTGAGACCTGCACTTTCAAAATGAAATGAAATCCAAAATGTAGCCACATGAGGTTTTGTTCAAAGCTTTTTTGTGTGTTTGAGATGAGAAGAGGTTCCAAAAAGCCACCCACATTTTACCCATTTGTGAGCAGCCAAACAGCTACCAGCACCTATTTATGGATTAGACATCTGCCAACTCAGAATTCTTCTCCTGGTGAAAAAAAACCTTGAAAATGGGAGAAACATCCATCATACCACATTAACTGGATAATCATAAAAACAGGAGCATTAATTGATTGAATGATGGTCTGGACTTATCTGACCCATTATGTTCCACTGACTACAAGATGCTTTTGTTTTTCCTCAATTTCCATTGGTGATAGAGCATTTTTCCTGTTTGATGCTGTTTTATTGCCAGTAATACCAACAGAAAAGAAATTATGGGGGGGGGGGGGGACCTTTCATTTCTTTTAAATTATTGTTTTGGGCTTCCAAATAATTTCCATGCTGCATCAAATTTAATTGTATGCATTAAATGTGTAAGGCCGAATCACGTTAACACTATTTGAGTTGCCTTTTCATATACTGTACCAGTTTACCAGTATTGTGTTGGATTCTTTTGTTCTGATGGCCTAGCGAATTTGTGAGGGGGGGGGGAAAGCATTTCCAGAATTTCAGGATTTACGTGTTGTTAAAAGTTTTGGCAAACTCAGCTAAATATGCATTTTGTCTGATGACCCTGAACTGAGCCAAAATGAGGGATGGGGCTAGGGATATGGTCTGGGATAGACTTCAACATACACTGAAATAATTCTGGTGTAGTATTTACTTTGAAACAACTTTTACTGAGAAGTGGAGTATATATATATATATATATATATATATATATATATATATATATATATATATATATAGATTAAAAAAATAATAATAATTCACATTTAACCCTCATTTTGTGTTCCAGCTGACCCAGAGAGGATTTTCTTTTTCCGCAAAAACGCTAATTAATATCATCACATTGAGCTAAAATTTACTCACACTGGATATGATAACTTCTATTACCAGCTATTACCACCATTCTATTAAGGCTATTACCACCGAGCCCGCTCTGCCGAGTTGTCCGCTAAATGACCCTATGTATCCTTGTCACAACGGACCACTTTTCTATGGATCAGTCTCTCTTGCTCCTTCAAGAGCGTAGTTTCTCCAAAGCTCCTCGCCATACCATTTGGCAAGTTGCTTCCACAGTCTCCAAGACTTGAAATTGGTGCATCAGACAAAAGGAGGGATGCAAAATGTGCAGTGTTGGTGGGGCTCCAGGAGCGTGGTTGGGACTTACTGGTCTGGTGAGCTGCCAGAGGTCCCAGTGGTGGATGTTTGGTTCTTAACGAGGAACATTAAGCTGCATGCTGTTGTGGTTGTCTCAAGTACCTCATTGATTGGGTAGGATATGAACCGGAAGAAAGTTTATGGATCGCTCAAGAAGACATCCTTAATCCAGCCCTACTCAACACCTTCCATGAGGAGCATCCCAGTCATCTAGTGCCTCAGAGACCTCAGCCCTCAGGAGTGGGCTGTGGAGGGAGAGGGTACTGTCACAGATTCACCAGCCTCCATAGTCACATGCACTCAACATTCACTCTTCCTGACTATTAATCCTCATCACCTGTTCTCCATCAGCACTCCAATAGACCTTTATCGCACTTCATATATCCGGTAAGTGAAGCAGTGTATCGCCACTTCCGGTCTCATCGCAACGCAATTAAAACTAATGGGCGAATCCTGTCTTTCCTTTCTTTCTTTCTTCTTTCGCCGGTGTTACTGCAGCGTACCTGGCTGCTTTAATTCTAAACAAGGGCACACTGCCAGTTTTCAGGATTTCCTGACACAACACGAATTAAGGAAAGCATGGATGAGACTGATGTGGTGGGATGAAGGTCCTTCTAAAATATTTAGCGGGAGAACGTTCGTGCATAGTATGCATTTTGAAACTGAGGATGTTTAGGGCTACATCTCATATCTTCAAACTGCTGAAATGTTCCTATTAATATATTTCCCTTCCAAATGTGCACTGAATAAATAAATTTATTTCCCAACTAACCTGCTGCAGTCAAGTTCGTCTTCTCATTATGTTTTTCTCTTACTGGTGATATTTCATACCTGTTTACATTTTTTAAATAAATTGGACTGATAAACACCCTTACTAAAATTAACCTCGGTTTTACTACAGTAAATGCAGTAACCGTTTGTTTTTTTTTTGCAGACTGATTTCGATTTGTATAACCTCAGTTTTACTACACATACCATTGTTGAACTATGGTTATTAAAAACCATGGTTAATGTTCATAAGAGCAGTATTAAAATAGATGAATGAATGCACCGAAGTTGTCTTAAAGAAATTTAACAATGTTAAACATTTAGGCAACGCGTTGACAAAGTGACTTTGAATATTAAGAATTTTGGCATAAATATGTGAATTACAAACCGTGAAATGACTGTGAAAAATGACTAAAATTTAATACAAATTAATAAATATGTTCATTCTTTTTCATCAAGTCTCGCACACACTGTAGCATCGCAGTCACTATTAAACGAGCCACGGCTTTCTCAGATCGGCACATTGGATTAAAACTATAAGTTCCGTTGAGTTTGGAAAATTTTGTGCACAGTAATCATTAGAATATCTCTTTGCTTGTCTCTGAAAATGAAATCATCCTGCAGATGCTCATTTTAACAGGTGTTTATTCACCTAGATGATTACAGCACATTGAAAAATATACATAACTAGAAGAATCGATACACTGCTTCGACAAGGCCTTCCAGAGTTCAATTCCGGTGCAATAAAGGTCCATCAACATGCATATAAAAGCATACACCACTAGCAATTCAAGGTTTGACCTCGAATAGGACTATAGACTCCTTATCTGCTATCCTCACCTCAATGATGTCCTGGGATATCTCCACCATGCATCTCTCCAGCTAGTCCCCTGTGTTACTCCAGTGCTGTGTGACCATACCTCCATATTTATCAGTTCCACTAACTGTGTATGCTTTCCTTCCTCATGTCTCCTTCATTGTTTGATTTACCATCAGCTTGGCAACAGAAACCACCAGAGCCAATGCATCATCATCATCCCTATTCATGTTTACTGTTGTTTACTTACCTGCCATTGCTATTCATTATTCATCTTGCTCAATAAACATCCTGTGTGTCTTCAGTATCTCTTTTCTACATGTAAGCTATGGCTTTGGAGAGATGATTTCTACTGTACATATGGAACGAACTAGGTACTGTTTGAAGGGCAAATTTACCCTTTTATCTGTTATCTTGATGGAAACCCTATGGACTAATGCATCATTTGTTAATGTAATGTTTAATAGTTTTTCATCATACTTTACAATTTAATGTAAACAGGTCTGGTAAAGGATGGTTTGTGATGTTTTTTTTTTTTCTTTCTCTTTTTCTAATTTTGATTGTGTTCTTTGTACAAGTAAACTCTGGACTTTTGGTAGTACCTAGGATAGCAAAGTCAACTAAAGGAGGTAGAGCTTTTTCACATTTGGCTCCCAAACTCTGGAATAGCCTTCCTGATAACGTTCGGGGTTCAGACACACTCTCTCTGTTTAAATCTAGATTAAGTACACATCTCTTTAGCCAAGCATTCTTCTAATGCATCTCATAATCTTGTACTGCAGTTATATCTGATCAAATGCACATTATTCTTTAGCTTAGGTTGAACAAATCAGTTTTGCTTGGATGGAACAGCAACTACGCTAATTATGTCTCTATTTGTTTCTCTGTTTCTGCCATAGGATTAACATCCCGTGTTAACTAGGAATTACACGAGCTTCAGTCTGGATCCAACCCTTAAATGATCTGAGATGACCAAACACCTGAGAAGAGATGATGCCAACCCCTCAGAGGACCTCAGATGATGCCAACCCTCAGACAACATACAGAACTACCAAATTTTGCCATATGTTAAATGTATTAAGTTTCTACATTATATAAATATTGTAGAAACTTAATTTCCTGTAAAGCTGCTTTGCAACGATTTGTATTGTGAAAAGCACTATACAAATAAACTTGAATTGAACTGAATTGAATTGAATTGAATCGAATTGAATTGAACAAGTAAAAGAGACAAAATATGTAAGATTGGAAATCCATCTTCAAAATATTTGTCTTTCAATAAAACTTATTTGACTAACAAACTAACTAAATAAATAAATAATTTTTTATAAATTGATTACTAACAATTTCTGAGTGAAAATTGCTTCTACACCAACTAACAATTTTCTGAGTGAAAATTGCTTCTACACCTCATTTTAGGCTGTAAAACAATCTCTGTAAAATAGTTATATTAACCTCTCTACTTCATTCTGGAATTACAAGAATTCCTTCCCAGGTAACCAAAGTTCTAGATCTGGCATTCCTCTCTCTTTCAGACCATCATTAAAACTTGCTTTTAAAGGATAGCTTCTTAAAATGACAAGCTTTGCTCACTGCTGCTATAGATGTAAAGCTTTTCCGTAAGACATCTTGGAATATTTTTACATGCCATTTCCTTCCAGTGAGGCCATTTCCCTGAGCTGCCATAAGTCACCATGCTGTTCTACAGGCAGTAGATTTATGAGGCTTGTAGCTGACCACTAGATCGGCTCAGCCCAATACAACTTCATGCAGTTAGGCCAGCACCACAGACCAACATCAGCTCACCCGTAGACCCACTAACTCAAACCGGCAACCAAACAATACAGAATAAATGCTTAGAGGAAACACTCAGAACTGTTTGAAAATACTGTAATATAGCCTCTCATAACACTCCAGTTAATGTATTCTGTTCTCTCTTTTAATCCTTATAACGCATTCAAAATCTGTATAGTATAGTATTTCTCCAAAACAAAAGCAAAGAAGTGCAAAAGAAATACAAAATCAAAAGGTACACATTGTGTACATATTAGTATCTCAAAGGTACATATTAGTGCCTAAGGTGTGCATATTAGTACCTTTCTAAAGTATTGCCCCACAATTGCTCACAGTTGATCAAAACAGTCCAAATTTCTGAAAGATACATATTTTACAACATATATAGTTCTCTGAAAAGTTCTCAAACAAAATACATTCATTTTATTTGCATAAACTTTCACTTGCAGATGAAAAAAAGTGATTAATTTTTCGTACAGCAATGGCTTGTCAATAGACATCATGTTTATCTTTATCCACAAAATTCAGTTTATGAGACATGGAAAACATGAAATGTGTACATGTAAATTATGTGTATTTTGAGTGTCTTAAAGCATTTGCAAAGTTTCACTCACTCACGAAAAACTAAGCATGATATTTTTATGTATCTCTTCTGGGTGAAAATGGACCCAGATACATTTTAGAGGGTTAATAACACATTCTGTGTGCTACTGTTAGGAAGACAATGATAAAGTTCCTCAGACAGCACAATCCAAATACTTACCAAACCTTGTTGTTCTGGGTACTAGAGGGGCGTGTGATTTTGGATGTGGTTCTACGGCAAGTTGTCAAATATACCATGATGTCACACTTGCCCGTATTACTAAGGAAATGCTATCTGCTCAACAGCCAACAATCACACCCAAACACACACATGCTCACTTATACAGACAGACTGTGAAAGACCAACCATATACAGCATAAAGCTCTGGAATATCACAACACGGGCGAGATGAGAGAATGATGAAGGAAGTGCTTTTGAGTCTTTGTGGACTAGCCAAACAGAAAAAGAAATATTATCAATCAGGGCAAGACAGATGCCTCCAATCCCCCTCCCTCCTTCTCTCTCCTTCTCTTTTAGCTTGAACAGCACTGATTTGAGTGACCTGGGGAAACAATTTAATGACCACTGCTAGACTCAACGCTGCAGGACTGGGTGGTCTGGTTGGCTCGTGGGGAACAGATTATCATGTACAGTGTGTATAATGTGTGCTGTGCATTGGCGTTATAACTGAACAACAAACAGTCCTCCCTCACCCTTCCAGTGAACTGACTGATGAGGTCAAGAGTGTATTTACATACGTCTGCACTGGGAGCAAATTACAGACCTCCTGGAGTATTTCCCAGGCCCACTGCTTTGTGTTTCCAGATCAGGAGCAACATCATTTAATGTAATTACCTATCAGGAGTACAATTAGATAATGGGGAAATGGGATTTCATTTTTGTTGCTGTTCAACACTCAAGTCAAATAACATAATACAAAATGAATAAAAAAAGAAATAAAATAATTATTAAAGCATATTACCTAAAATCAAATTAATGTACATTGTTACATTTTTCACCTACAGAAATGACAATTCGGTCATTCCGTGTCAACTCAACCAAAGGTCCCAGACTCAAAGTTTTTTTTTTTTTTTTTTTTTTAAGGGCATTAAGATATCTTTAATAGTTCTTCAGTTACAGACATGTAAAGAGAGGGAAAAAAGGAGAAAAAAAATTACAAGTGCTTTTTTCCATTTTGAACAGTCACCATTTGCATATAATGTGACAAAGATTGCTACAGTCAACAGATTTTATTCATAGACCTGCCAATCTCTGTGTGAAAATAATATAATGATGCTCCCATCTTTATACATCCATGACATTTAATATTTTAGCTTTCACTGCTATACACGTTTATCTTTCTTCAGAAAAAATATTGACAAAATCAGAAATTTGAGCTGGGGAAGTTTCTGAAATTTGGTTGATTTGACGCGGAATGACCCAATAATAATTTATTTCATATAAAATATATAAGTACACACAGTGAATACATGCAGAATTAAAAAAAAAACAACAACAACAAAAAAAAAACCTTTTCTAGAGAAGCGTCTTATGTTTAAAAAGGCTGCCTTTTTTAATTGAAAATACAGTAAAAACAGTAATATTGAGAAACATTATTACAGTTTTAAATAGCTGATTTATTTGTGGAAACTGTGGCACATTTTTCAATATTTTTCAAAATTTAAAGCATAAAAAACACTTTGTCACTGTATTTGTCCAGGTTCTTCGTAAATTGTTTATAAATTGTTTATAAATTGTTTATAAATTGTGAATCTGGGTTGGATAACATTTTAAAACTTAAAAGCATATTGTGTGTCTGAGAGAGGTCTGTATGCCCTGAGATGACATTAAAACTACAAAATATTTCAAAATAAAAATTGTTCAAAATGTCTTATGAATGGTTTGTGCATTTGAATGCCGAAAAAAGCATGGTTTCGCAATTGCCTTTCATTTGTTTGTGCAATACAAATGCAATAATTATTTCCCTAATTATTGTAAACACTAAGTTGCTATTTCATGTGGAATCACTCATGTTTGATGTCTGTTCTGATAAGGCACTTTTGAAGTTTTTTTTGTACATGCTGTAAATTGTTTCTTTTGAGTTCACTAAGATTCAAAATGACTCCTATTTCACAACTGAGAAAAAAGAACAGGCACTTCATCAAATGGGTTCTGTGCCAAAAGTCCTACACATCTTTTCCTGAAACTAAAATTAGTCCCATAATGAGACGTGGTTGCTTCCTGTCCCCTAAACAAATCCTCCTGTCTAGTAGTAATGTAATGACAATGGAAAATGAACAAAAAACATAAACTAAGCCTTTTTTTTTTTTTTTTTTTTGGTGTGTGTAAAGTGAGCGTACAAAACATTGGTCATTTTACCAATGGATCACATTTAATTGCACATTAATCTCTTGTATGTGGCCTAATGAGTCTGCATGAAATTTAACTGTAGAAGAGGAATTTTAAAGAGTCTCGACCATCTTTTGATCAGGCAATGAAGCTCTTCGTGGGCTGGGTGGTTGACAAGTCTTTACAGTGTACAGTATAGTGTCCAGTTACCTTAAGGTTTGATTTTTGCCCCTCATTAGACATTCTCCATAGCGAGTAACGAGTCAAGTGATCCACTGGAGCAAAGGGTTGGTGAGAGATTGGCCCAAATGAAAACCAAATGAAATCATTCTGGTAGATGTGCCCTTTAACTGGATCTCGTCTCTTGCAATTATAGGCTGTCTTTTATGACCATTTCCCCTCAAAGAAAACCTTAAAAAGACAGTTACTACCCTCTGCCATGCACTTTCTCACACATCTAAGTACTGCGACAAAAGTACATTTAATATATAAAATGTATATAAATTCAATTACATAAAGTGTGTATTATATTTTGGATCATGTATATCTGGGTTAACATTAAAAGACATGGAAGTGCATCCTATAATTTCTGTGCCACAGGCAGCACCAAATGAATGTCTGCACCAAAAGTAATGCCTGAGTTAAAAAGGTTCAATGCTGCTATGTCAGGCCATTCTGACAAAAAAAATAAAAAAAATAATGAAAGTGGCATACTGTTCTTGGAAACTAACCAATAAATGAAAAAATGTAACACAATCAATCAATCAATCAATCAATTTGCATATGTGTTCTTGGTTGTGTATCATATTTGGTACATCAGGCTTTTATGACTTGAGAAGGAATATACATCTAGTTTTAACGAGAAGCTTAAACTGAGCAAAAATATACAATATGCTGGTATTTATATGGTCAAAAGTAAGATGAAATTCTGATAGCACGTATGCAAATCAATGAGATCAGCAAATACATAATAATATAAATATCATTTGTCATGCTATATCTCACAATAATATGTCTTAATAAGATGATATTTAAATGCTTACTTTTATAATCAAAGCTCTGTAGTTTCAAAACAATGCAAATACAATCATGATTGCGAAATGAACAAATAACCCTTCAGCAAAAGCCTGATGATCATATTTGAGACTCACATTTCAACATGATTTTTCTTAAAAATTCTGTATAGATAATCAAGTTAAGCCAAGTTGCTTCAATCCAGTAAATGCTAATCTTGAAATATTACTAATAATATAAAAAAATATTATTGCTTTTACTTTTAAAAAATCACTAAATATTTCACAGCAAAAAGACACGTGTACCACGACCTGAAGGTAGGCATTTGTACAATTATACTAAACCTTTTACTTGCCTTTTACTTGCACAAAAAAACAAAACAAACAAACAAACAAAAAAACTATTAATTAGATGACAGTAGGCATGTAGTAGATTGTGTAAAACAGGTATTTCAGCAAACTTTTGATCATCATTTAGAGGCCTCAGAAATTTGTGTATTAAATATGATGTAGTAGGAATTAATAGCGTTAAATGAAAAGTGCATAGGACTTGCAGAAATGTAGGGAGTCTGGTCAGCATGGGCAGGTTTTCTGCTGGTCCTATTCTGCCACACTGATAGCATATGCTGCGTGCACACAACTATTCCTCCAGTCCATTGCCAGCAGAGTGTCCATGCCCAAATCACGCATATTCTGCAAACAAACACGGCAAACCTGCAGAGGACTGTCCCAGGAATGGCCCGAGCACCACGCACACAGCAGCCACTTCTGACAGCTGCTTCCTGTTCACTAACTACACACAGCTGCTGTTTCCAGGAGAGGGCATCAGCATGTTGTAGACATTGCCAGGGGTCAAGGGGAAGAAAAATAATATCATTTTAATAGTGACCAACAGCGGGACCACCAAGGCGTCCATTGAGGGAATCTGGAAATATCGCGAGGGAAATATGAATAATCTGGGAAGAATGTAGGGGGACATTTAGTGACACTGATAGACACACTGACACGTATCACGAACGACTTGTTTAAACGATGTTCTTGTAAGAGTTTAAACAGATTTGCCTGCAGTTCTGGGAAAAAGACTGGTTATTTGGCTATGGTTTCTTTGTAAATATTAGCTTAGGTTGTTATAGCTTTCTCTGCAAAATAAACTTTGTACATACTGAGCAGATTACCAAACTTATCTGACCTGGATATTGTTTAATAGCATGTGAACAAGTCTTTACCTCGCTTCATTGGCTGATCTAAGGAGACCACACTTTAAACAAAAATGCATGCCTGCTTGTCATTGGTTTGCTCAGTTTGTGTCTTTTGTTAATGCACCATTAATGATGACAATCAGCTCGTTCGTGAGATGACAGACCCCTGAAAATGTGTTTATCCTCAATTTTGGATTTTTTTTTTTTTGTCTTTTGTTTTGGTCTCCAAATTCCCTATTTCACGTTAACAAAACAATCGATTGACATTTGATGTTAACAGTGA